>OVAN01003699.1:0-28138 GCA_900406275.1 Anastatica hierochuntica
AACATCAACTTCCGTTGGCTTAAGAAGAATTGCTCATCTATAATTCTTTTACGGCATTTAAACATTGACCTTCCAGCAGTTAAACAACCTAAGATCAGAAACTAAGTGATCAATTTAGTTTCATGCATTATGATTAACCATAGATGAAGATCCATTNTCACTCATGTTCAGAGAATCAACACAAATCAAATCAGAGAGAGACATCATTGTATTAATCAAAAACAAGAGTAAAAAGAGGGTCCGGAAAGCTTCTCAATCGAAGAACTAAGATGCTTCTTGTACCTAGGATACAAACTCAATCTCTTTGCTCTCAAAGTCTTAAAAAATGCTTCCTAAAAAGAGAAACTCGAGTCTAGGTCTTTTTGATGAAATCCGATCTGAAATAAGTTTGGTCTGGTTCTTCGTAAAATCGGTCCGAAAATCGGGATAGGGATCGATCGATCCATGTCCCTGGATCGGTCGATTTGTGTCAAAAAATCAGGGTATTTTCTAGCTTTGTGCGGACACTTCCTTCGAGGCTTGAAATCCATCCAAAATGCTTTCTTTTCGCACATTCAAGCTCGAATCCTGTAAAAACAACAAAGAACACAAAACCGCGCCAAAACAATCCGAATACATACTAAAAACCATAGATCTCGAATGAAAACCGTACTAAAAACATACTAAAATACTGACACATCAAAAGGCCAAGTTGGCGTCTGGGAGCAAGGCTCCAGAGGTGGTAGAGATCTCAAAATCTCCTTCGACTGGGTCCAAGAGGAAACCGACCCAGAAGGCCACCGCCTCTAGCAAGAAGCAGAGAGGTCCTCCAGCTAAGCAGCCTTCCTCCTTTATCGGCGATCTGGATGGCACCCTGGAGGACTTGCAGGGGTCAGTCTTCCCTGCGCTTCCTTCTGACCCTCCTAGCTTTGGTGATCTGGGCATCTTCGACCAGGTCCAAAAGGGGCTGATCAAGGTACTTCGCCTGCCTTTGGCTTCTGGCCGCTATTTGGCTTTCTCCCTTTACTTTGGCTAACCTTCTTTCTTTTTGTTGCTCAGCTTGCAGCTTCCCTCTTCCATGCCAAGGACCAAGTCGCCACAAAGGTGATCGCTGCAGGGAAGGCTCAGTTGGAGGATTGCCTTGCCAAGCTGAGGGCGGAGAAAGACAGGTCTGCTGTCTTGGAGAAGGAGCTGAAGGAGATGAAGGATCTGCTCCGGGGGCTGGAGTCAGAGAAGGAGAAGGCGGCAGAGAAGGTCCTCAGCTTGACTGAGGAGAAGGTGAAGCTGGAGGAGGAACTTGGTAACCTGGACGCCAGGGTGGCCACCTCTACGGATGAGATTTCCATGGCCGTCAATGGTGCTAGGATCATGGGGCGCTGGGAAATGGTTCGGGACTACCTCAAGGGTGAGCCCAAGTCTTGGAACTTGAAGGAGGAGTTTGAGAATTACAAGCTGGTGGCGATCGCTGAGGCAGAGGAGAATGGCCTCGAAGCTCCCACCTTTGAAGATGAACCGGCGATTCCTCCTGCCTTGGCTTCTACTCCTCCAGCAGCCTCTGAGCCAAAATTCGAGAAGTCTGCCACTCCCGATCCTCCAGCTGCCTAGCCTCCAGACCTAGAATCAAGAAGCAGGTTGTTTTCCCCTTGTGGGATTTTATTTTCTTTTCTGTTGACGGCGTGCCCCTGCGTGGGTCTACTCTTGCCCCCTGTGGGCTTTGTAATGACTCTATGGCCTTAGTGGCCCTGACTCTTTGTTGGCTTTCTTGGCCTTGTTTCCTTTTTTTCGCTTCGGGGCTTTAGAACTTATCTTCTGGCCTTTGGTGGCTTTTATGAATATCTCTTTTGGCTTTCTGTTGTCTTTTCGCCTTAGCGAGCTTTTGACTTAGATTCAGAGATGATGCTCGAATGTGCTTCTTATTATTAACACTTAGACCGGCTGGCTTCTAGTTATTAGTTTCTGGCTTTCGCTTCTAGCCTTCCCGTCTCGATCGGCTGGCTTATGGCTAAGAGCCTCTAGCTTTTGCGCTTTGATTGGCTGACTTCTAGCCTCTTTGCCTTGGGCGGCTGGCTTCTAGCTTTGGGCTTTTAGCCTTTTATCGATATTCTGGCTATTTGACTCATGGCTTATTGGCCTCTAGTCTTTGCTGTGTCTTGCGAGAGTTCTCTGAGTTCCGAGTTGGGATAATCTCATTATCTCTCTTTTTTTTTTGTTTTTTAATGAGTTATGCTTCTTGTCCTTAGACAATGTTTAGGTTCCCCAGACACGTTCTTAGCCTCTTGATACCTGGAGATATCTTCTGGCTTGTTGGCTTTTGTTACGTGGAGGTAACCACTAGCTTGCGTTTTTGGCTTTTTGATACCCAGAGGTTTCTTCTGGCTTTTTGGCATTCTGTTACCCGGAGGTAACCACTAGCTTGCGTTTTTTGGCCTTTTGATATCTGGAGGTGTCTTCTGGCTTTTTTGCATTCAGTTATCCGGGAATAGCTGATTTTGCTTTGCTGCACTCTGCTTCCTATAGTGAAGCCACTCTCAGTCTTATTGGTTTTACTGGTATGAACCTCCCCCGCAAAGGGGTCCAAGTGCCAGACTTTTCTTCTACTTCCCACGTCTAGGTAAGTAGGTATAGGTGATACTCCTGTGCTCAGAGCGCATAGCTTTTGCATTTACTACGGCCTGGTAAGGAAGGTTAAGCTTGTTTTTGCTTTCTGTTGAGCACTCTGCTTTTTGGTTAGCCACTCTCTGTTAAGAAGAATAAACATTTTTGTCTCTTGCTTTCTTTCGGGTATTTTCCCTTGTTCAAGCAGTGTTTCTTTTTTTTTTTAGCTTTTCGCTTTTGCTTTGGAAGGGTATGTTGCTTATGTTACTCCTTTATTAAAAAGTAGTCATTCATCTTATTTGCCCCTTACTCTTTGCTTTTTGCTTTGGAAGGGTACGTTGCTTATGTTACTCCTTTATTGAGGAGTAATCATTCAACTTATTTCCTTTTTAACTGAATTTTCTCGTGAGAAAGCAGTTGTTTTATTGATGGCTATCCGTCCTTAGACGTATCATGATTACATAGAAAGATGTAAAAAATTGAAAATCTAAAACAGAAAATGTATTTTGGGTATGTTCGTCCGGGTCAGGGGCATTCTTCTAGAGGAAGTAAGATTTTAGGTGTAACGCATTCCAGCTATTTGGCTGTAATTTTCCGTACCTGTCTTGTAACTTGTATTCCCCTGCTCCTTTGACTTCCACAATTTGTTATGGTCCTTCCCAGTCAGGCGCCAACTTTCCCGCGGCCTTGTCCCTGGTATTCTCAAAGACTCGGCGCAACACCCATTCTCCTTGTTGGAACGTCCGGGTTTGTACCTTCTTGTTATAGCTGCGTGCTACTTCTTGTTGGTACTTCCAGTTTCGGGTTCTTGCGGCTTCCCTTTTTCGTCAAGGAGATCCAAGGACAAAGCCATCAGCTCTTCATTTTCTCTTAGGGTTAGAAGCTCTGAACTGGCTGTAGGGATACTGACTTCGGCTGGTGACACTGCCTATGTTCCGTAGACCAGGGAGAAAGATGTTTTGCCTGTGGAAGTCTTAATGCTGGTTCGACATGCCCATAGGATAGCTGGAAGCTATTCGACCCAGTTGCCTTTGGTGTCGTCCAGCCTCTTATTCAAAAGGTTGACTACCGTCTTGTTGGTGGATTTGGCTTGCCCATTGGATTACGGATGTCTTGGGGTTGCGAAGCTCAGCTTTATGCCCCAATCTTGACAAAACTTTTTAAAGTTTTTGCTTGTGAATTGCGGACCATTGTCTGTAACTATCTCTTGAGGCGTTCCGAATCATGTTACCACGTTCTTCCAGAGGAACCTCTTGATTTGGACATCTGTAATTTTGCTTAAGGCTTCTGCCTCCACCCACTTGGAGAAGTAGTTTGTGACTACCAAGAGGTACTCCAGCTGCCCAGGAGCTATCGGGAATTTTCCCACGATGTCCATTCCCCACTTCATGAATGGCCATGAAGAGCTTACGGACTTAAGGTTTTTCGAGGGCATCTTGGATACTTGGGCGTGCCTCTGGCATATATCCCAATACTTGGCCATCTGGAGGGCGTCTTGGGCCATTGTAGGCCAGTAGTAGCCTGCCTCTTGGCTCTTAGCTCCAAGCTTCTTCCGCTAGAGTGGGATCCACATTCGCCCTTATGCAGCTCCTTGAGGACTAGATTTGCGTCTTCCGGCTTTATGCATTTGAGGTATGGACCCGAGAAAGATCTTCTATAGAGTTTTCCGTGGATCAGGCAGTAGCGGGATGCTTGCCTTTTCATCTTTCGACATTCACTCCTCAAGTTGGGCAGGACGTCATCCCTTAGGTAGGATGTGATGGGCGTCATCCAGGTTTCTTCTTCTTCTATGTTAGAAACCTGGAGCCCTTCGGCATCCTCGTCAGTAGACGACCATTGAAGAACCAACAAGGGTACACTAGTCGACTCTGTTATTTTTAGGGCTGAGGCCAGGTTAACCAGGGCGTCCGCATGCGAGTTTTTTCCCTTGGGATCTGTGTGAGGTTGCACGCTTTGAACGAATCAATGAGCCTTTTGGCTATGGCCAAGTACTTGGTCATGCTAGCGTCTTTTGATCGATAGTCGCCTTGCGTCTGGCTTACGATCAGTTGGGAATCACTGCAAACTTGTAGATTTTCTATTCCCATGTCTTTTGCCAGGCTGAGTCCCACAATTAAAGCTTCATACTCACTTTCATTGTTGGTGGCTCTAAAGTTGTATCTTACTGCTCTTGATACCACTTCTCCTCTTTGTGAGATGAGCATGAGGCTTACGCCTACCCCTCGTATATTGCTGGATCCGTCCACATAGAGTTCCCATTCTTCTTCGCCTTTGTTTTCTTGTTGGATCCTAACCTCTTCTTCTGCCCCTGGTATCATCGGCGGGGAGAATTCTGCTACGAAGTCAGCCAGGACATGTGATTTGATCGGCGTGGCAGGGCGGAAGATCACATCGTACTCGCCAAGTTCCACTGCCTATTTGGCCAGTCTTCTGGATACTTCTGGCTTGTGGAGTATAAACTTGAAAGGGAAAGATGTAACGACTATCACTAGATGAGCCTGGAAGTAGGGACGCAACTTCCGGGCCGAGACGACCAGAGTGAGAGCTAGTTTCTCTAGGTGGCTATAGCAAGTCTCGGTGTTCACCAGGGATTTACTTACGTAATACACTGAACACTGCTTGCTTCCTTATTCTCGTACCAAGATGGCACTCACGGCGTGCTCTGAGACGGCCAGGTACAGGAGCAGAGGCTCTCCGTCTTGGGGTTTGGAGAGAAGGGGTGGCATTGTGAGATACTATTTGAGTTTGACTAGGGCGTCTTCGGCCTTCTGGATATGAACCTACTTAAGGCGGCCATTCTTTCGATGAGTTTCTAGATGTCTCATGGAGTCTTGGGCGAAGGGATCGCCTGGATCGCCCTTATTTGATGTGGGTTCGCTTCAATGCCCCTGTATGTGACTATGTACCCCGAACATTTTCTGGAGCTTACTCCGAATGAGTACTTAGAGGGGTTGAGCTTCATGTTATACTTCCTCCAGGTGGAGAAAGCTTGCTGCAGGTGGGCTATGTGGTCTTCCGCGTCTAAGGACTTGACCAGCATGTCGTCTATATAGACTTCCATGGTTTGGCCGATTTGGTCTGCGAACATCATGTTGACTAGCCTCTGATAAGTGGATCCTGCATTCTTTAACCCAAAAGGCATTACCTTGTAGCAATAGATTCCGCGAGAGGTCATGAAGGACGTCTTTTCCTGGTCGTCCGAGTGCATAAGTATTTGATTGCACCCGGAAAAGGCATCCATGAAGCTCATTAGCTGGTGTCCAGATGTGGCATCAACCAGCTTATCTATGTGGGGCAGTGGGAAAGAATCCTTGGGGAAAGATTTATTTAGATCCGTGAAGTCTATGCAGACCTGCCATTTGCCGTTTTTCTTCCGGACCACGACGACGTTCGCTAGCCAATCCGGATAGTGAACTTCTCTAATGAACCCAGCCGCCAGGAGGTTTTTGACTTGATTGTTGATGATCTGGTCTCGTTCAGGTGCAAACTTCCTCCTTTTTTGCTTGACTACCGGGTATGTGGGGTCCACTTGCAGCTTATGGACTATGACTTCCTGGTCTATTCTTGGCATATCCACGTGGGACTAGGCGAAGTAGTATGCATTTGATCTGAGAAAGTCTATCAGCCTTTGGCGTATGCCTTCCTGTAATCTTGCCCCTATTATGAGGTTTCTGCCTTGTTCTCCGGGTACCATAGGAACGTCGTCCAGCTGTTCCACTTCCGGATCTTTAGTATGCAATGCGAGAAGTGGCTTCTATAATTGCTATAATGGAGCCGTCTTTCCCTTCAAGGTGGTCTGGTAGCATGATCGAGCATTTTCTTGGTCACCCTTGATCTCTTTAACTCCCCATGGGGTTGGAAACTTGAGCACTTGGTGCAGGATTGATGGCACTGCTCTCATCTTGTGTATCCAGGGTCTGCCCATGATCATGTTGTAGGCGTAGGGACAGTCTATGATAGAAAACTTAGTGGATAAGTTGATTCCTCCGACACACACTGGGAGCGCTATCTCTCCTATGGTCTGCTTGACTTCCCCACTGAAGCCCACCAGCGGTGTGGTCTTCTTGACCAAGGCTTCCTGGGTCAGACCCAAGTCTGCGTATGCTCCCAAGAAAAGTACGTTCGTAGAGCTTCCATTGTCGATGAGTACTCTCTTCACTGAACAATTCGCCATCGACAAAGAGACAACCAATGCGTCATGGTGCGGCGTCAGGATCCCGTCTTGTCCTCCAACCGTAAAACTTATGACTTCCTGTCTGAGATTTTGGCGCTTGACTTCCGGGGTGCTATGATTGTTTTTAGCGAGCCTTGTGCTTTTCTTGGCAGCGGCGTGTGTGATGCCACTTATTTTCGAACCTCCCAATATGACATTGATCACCCTATCGTGCCTTGGGGAATCAGGTGCTTGACGGCTGATTGGGACTCCTTCTTCTTGGTTATCCAGCATCTCCTTGGATTTGTTGGAAAGGAATTCTCGTAGGTGTCCCTTCTTGAGCAGCTCGTTGACTTCTATTCTTAAGGATATACAATCCTATGTTCTGTGACCGTGGTCATTATGGAAGTCTCACCACTTATTTGGATTTCAGTGATGGTCGGGTGATCTCATCTTCTGGGGCCATTTGACCTAGCCTCCCATCTCTTTCAAGACTCCTACCAGCTCCATACTTGATATTGACAAGTTGGATGCGTCCAACCAAATATGTACCGGAGAGAATCTGTTGACGTCTGTCTTACCCAGAGGTTTGTGTCCTTTGGCTCCATTCTGTCCATCGTCTCTGGTAGGTCTTTGGTAGGGCTTGTCATATCTGGCCATCTTCTCGGTCCTCATGACCCGAGATTCTTGCCTGGCAAACAGATCTTCTTCCCACTTGATCTGCGCCTAGGCACAGGAGAGCACATCTACCATCGTTCTGCATTGGTACTTGGTGAACTCCTTGTATAGATCACCATCATGCAAAAGTCCTCTCTTGAAGGCGAAGATTACAGTGGCAACTCTGCAATTTTGGGATGGTGACTTTCTGATTGTTGAAGCGATGAAGGTAGCTCCTGAGTAGCTCTGCCTTATGCTGCTTGATCTCATAAAGATCATCAGAGGATTTGGGAGTCACCTTGCTGCTAGCAAATTGCTTCACAAACAGATCGATCAAATGAGCAAAGGATCTTAGGGTTCTGGTTGGAATCGATATGAACCATTGCAAGGCGGCCCCTGTCAGGCTAGAACTGAACCCCTTTCACATGGCGGCCTCCTTATGCTCCTTTTGGATTACTACAATGAGCATCTTCTGCTTGTACTATGCAATGTAATTTTCTGGGTCAGAAGTCACGTCGTACGGCCTGACGAATGGGAAGGTGAACTTCTTGGGTATGTCGGTGAGGGCGATATCTTCCGAGAAAGGGGTGTCCGCATAAGAGCTCATGACACTTTTCTTTAGAGGAGGTGCAAAACCCGAAAGTTGCTCGATCACCGACTGCAGCGCTTTAAATTTGCTGGAGAACATCTGCTCCAACCTTCTGGCCTCATCAGAGAGTGGAGCAAGGCCTGTGGCTTGTGGCGCTTCAGTATCCATCAGGTCTTCTTGCTCTTGAGCAAGGTTTTGGTACTCTTGGGTCCCCGCTGCTGTTGGGTTTCCTCCTTCTCCCAGGTTATTGGTACGAGGAGTTTCCAGAGTTGGCATCCGGGGTACGTGGACCCTGAACTTGTGATTTGTGGCTTCATTCGCCGTCAGAGCCGAGTTTGCCTCTCTGAAGGTCTCGTTCTCCAGCTCTAGATGCAGCAGGCGCTGCGTGTTCTCTTGGAGCGTCTTGGCATGAGCTTCCATCTGCTGCCTCAGGGTCTGAACCTCCGCAGCTGCTGCATCAACTCCAGTTGGTGTCTGATTCCTTCAAAGCTGCTCCATCTCTCCTAGTCCTTTTGTAAAGTTTCTAATTGAGATCGCATCTCCTCGTAGGTCAGCTCTGCTCGTGCTGGTGTGATGTTTGATGATTTATGATTGTCTCCAACCATCCTCACGTAGTTGTTTTTGAAAGCTCCCCTCTCTCTAGCGCCAACTGTTATAGGTGATTTTGGTCGTTCTTTGTAGCACTAGGGAAGCTAGAGGTCGATGAATGTTTAGCAAAGATGGAAAGAGGTTTGTTCTTAGCTCTGAGATTAAAGATGGCAAAAAAGCTGTTTGTTGTATTGATTTTTGGCTTAGGGTTTTCGTGCGTACACGATTTCCCTTTCAGCTTGGTATTTATACATGAGTTTCATGATTATCCCTCCAAAAATTGGATATATCATGATTATCTGTAGAATATATGCATATCTATCTAAAATACATGTCATTATCTACTAGTTTAAATAGCAAAAATAAGGGAGAGGCGATGGTCGGGTGGCTTCCGGCTTCGGGCTATGCTTGGTCATCTGACTTTCGACTTCCGACTATGGGACGTCGTCTGGCTTCCTGCTTCTGGGCATTACCCTACTTTAAGTTCTTACTGCTGTACTCCATCTAAGTTTGGGGAATTCCCATGACCTAAATTGCTCCCAACACTACTCATGAGGAATCTTCCTCTGTTACAATTTTATTTTACTTATGGTGTGGTATTGATTGTGTAGGAGGAACGCTTAAGATGAATTCTCAGAGTGGAAGTGTTAACATTTGTAGTAGTTCTGGATCTACCAATTCATCAAGTGAAAGAGAAGAACCTCCACTATAGAATTATGTGACCAAATTGGAGAAACAAGGAGCCATAGGAGGAACTTGGAGATTTAAGTGCAAGTTTTGTAATGAGACTCGACAAGGATCTTATTCCAGAGTCAAACCACATCTACTTGGATTGACAGGGCATGAGATTTCTCTTCGTAAGAAAGCAACAATAACTGAAAAGCTTGAGATGAGAAAGTTGGAAAATGAATTTGAGATGAAGAAGTCTGAGGCTGGTCCTAGAGAAGTTCGTCTGGCTTCTGAATCTCTTTCCAAGAAAAGAAAATCTTGCTTTTCACCTATCATTGCAGCATTTGGTATTCAAGCCAGAGATCAGTTGGATCAAGAAATTGCAAGAATGTTTTATATACGGGGTTTGCCATTCAATCTTATAAGAAATTCTAGCTATTATATGTCCTACCAGTTTGTTGCTGCAAACAAACTTGATGGTTATGTACCTCCAAGTTATAATAGGATTAGAACGAGCTTATTGCAACAAGAAAAAGACAATGTTGAGAAGTTGTTAGTGCCTCTGAAATTGACATGGAGAGAAAAATAGGTGACAATTGTGAGTGATGGTTGGAGTGATCCTATATGAAAACCTTTGATTAATTTCATAGCTACTTCTAGAATCGCTGCTGTGTTTCTTAAGTCTGTGAATTGTTTCGGTGAGGTGAAAGACAAAGTCTTCATTGCTAAATTGATGGAGGAAGTTATCCATCAAGTGGGTGATCAAAACGTTGTGCAAATGATCACTGATAATGCAGAAAATTTTAAGGCGGCTGGAGACCTCATTCAGGGTAGGTTTTCCCACATTTATTGGCCACTATGTGTTGTTCATACGCTCAATCTAGCATTGAAGAATATTTTTGGTGCAAAGAATGTTGAAGGGAATGAAGAAACATATGAGGAGTGTAATTGGATTACTGAAATTCATGTAGATGTGCTTGCAATAAAGCATTTTATCATGAACCATAACATGAGACTCGATTTTTGAGAAGCACTCTCCTCTTAAATTACTTGCAGTTGTTGATACACATTTTGCCTTGATCGTTGTGATGCTTAAAAGATTGAAGCTTATCAAAAGGGGTCTCCAAGCCATGGTTATAAGTGAGGCTTGGTCTGAGTATAAAGCTGATGACACTGGAAAAGAGAGCTTTGTTAAAGAGAAGGTTTTGAATGATGATTGGTGGGAAAGGGTATCTTATATTATTGACTTCACAAGACCTATTTATGAGATGATCAGATTTTGTGACACCGACAAACCGTTTCTTCACTTGGTATATGAGATGTGAGATTCTATGATCGAGAAGGTGAAGATTGAGATCTTTAAGAGAAAAAAGCGTCCAATTTCTGAATACAGTATCTTCTATGGTGTTGTTTATGACATTTTGGTGGCTCGTTGGAAGAAGAATAACCTCCTTTACATTGTCTTGCTCACTCTTTAAATCCACGGTATTTGATTTTAAGCTATATAATTTATTCTTTCATTTATTTCCTTGTCATAGATATATATGTATGTAACATATTTTGTATGTTGTAGATTTTATAGTGATGAATGGCTAAATGAGGATCTTGCAAGACGTGGTCCACATAGAGATGCCCAAATCTCACGTGAAAGGATCAAGTGTTTTCGAAAATTGTTTAAAAGTGATGACAAGCACAAGAAAGTGATGGAATAGTATGCATTATTCTCAATGAGGAGTGGTCCTTTTGAAGATTTAACAAGCATTTCGATGATGTCTACTATGGAACCCAAGAGTTGGTGGGCTAACTTTGGTGCACAAACTCCTCTACTCCAGACTTTGGCTTTTAAGTTGCTTAGGCAACCTAGTTCATCTTCTTGTACTGAGCGTAGTTGGAGTACTTATGCATTCATTCATTCACTGAGAAGGAACAAATTAACTCCAAGTCATGCTGAAGACTTGGTTTTTATCCACAACAATCTACGACTTCTATCAAGGAATTCTGACCAGTACGAAGAATAAGAGACCAAGATGTGGGATGTTGGTGGAGATGAATTTGATTCAATGGAAGATGTAGGATTCTTAGAGTTTTCGAGTCTCTCACTAGATGAACCAGATTTTGAAAATGAGCTACTAGCTAGGTAGTTTATGTTGTTGCTTTCTAATATTAAACAAACTTGTTTTTTCCTAAGGTTGAAAATTATGTTTGAGTTCTTAATACTTTGAGTTATGGATATTTATATTTTTCTTATACTTTTATTGCTATCCCTATACCGTACTCGTATTCTAAAATTTATGTTTGTCGTTTCCCGTCGTCGTTTTCGTCGCCGTTTCCAGTCCCCGTTCTCGTCCTAGTGCATCATAGGTTATCAAAATTTAGAAAAGTGGTTGTACAAGCTTCAGAAGAAAAGTTAGGGTTCAGTAGTTTATCTTGAGAAAGATTCAGATGGAAATTTCAAATACACATTTGTTGCATTTGGTCATTCATTAATAGGTTTTGCTTTCATGCGGAGATTTATAATTGTAGATGGTACATTTTTGAATGGAAAGTTTATATGGACTTTATTAGGAGCTTGCACGAAAGATGGAGACTTTCACATGTACCCTTTAGCATTTGAGAATGTGGATTCATAAAATGAGGATTCATGACATGGCTTTTTAGAGGTTTGATGAGTGCGATTCCTGATGCAGCAGACTTGTTTTTCTTTTCTTTTTTTTTTCTGACAGAGCACAATCAATTGCTAAAACACTTTCTGTGGGTACCCTCTTGCGCATCATGGGACTTGTAGAGTTCATCTCATAAGAAACTTACAAACCAAGTTTGTCAAGAAAGTGTTGGTACCTCTTGTAGAAGCTGCTGCAAGTGCTTATGCTTTGTTTGAATTTGATGAGAGTTTTTGAGACATAAAATCAACAAGTCCAAGTCCTGGCACTTATTTAGAAGATGTGGATTTTAGGAAATGGGCAAGAGCTCAAGTGTATGCAAATCGATACAATGTAATATCAACAAAAATTACAAAATCATTGAATTAACTGTTGAATGTCCTGCGCGAGTTGCATGTTATTTGTTTGCTTGAGATGATTTGTATGACTTTGACATTGTGGTTTCAACAACTACAATAAAATACTTCCAACTACGGCAAGTATGCGACATCAAATGTCTTTGTGATGATTAATGAAAAGTATGACTCTGCAATGACCCTTGATGTGTATCAAGTTGATGAATATGAGTTTGAGGTTAAAGAAAGAATTCACAAGCATGTTCATTTGAAGAATAAGCTTTGCACATGTTGTGTTTATAATATAGACATAATCCTCTGCATTCATGTTATTGTTGCTGCTAAATGGACACGGAGGGATGAAAACAAATTTGTGGATGATTTTTACACAACAAACACATGGTCAGAAGCATATGCTGAGTTCATACATCTCTGTTGATATCTTATAACCTGTACTTACCCAGATGTAATCTATGAAAATTTATGTTTACCCCCCAACTACAAAGAAGAACAGTTGAAGACCTCCCAAAAAGAGAAAGAGATATGCATGGAAATTTTGTGTGCCTAATTCAAAGTATTAATAAAAAATGTAGCAGAGGGCACAACAACAGTATATGTAGAATTGCATATAATGCTTTTCCATCTTATGCAGGTGATAAGGTCTAGCATACAACAAGTAAGACATTTTTGACGCTTAAGAAAAAACTAAATTGATGTTAAAACAAGACAAAGATGAGTTATTTTTCATTGTATACGTGTTATCAATTTCTAGTGTTTACGTTCTGTTTGTTTGGGTTCACCATTTTTCAAGCACTGATCAATTTATATCTTTAGGTTTAGTTTTTTCAAACCAAACCAAAAGCGTTTTATATTCATTAAGTTTAGGAATAGTTACAAAAAATCTAAATTTATGTTAAAATAAGATAAATATGAGTAGTGTTTCATTGCATATATGTTATCAATTTCTAGTGTTTACGTTTTGTCTGTTTGGGTTCGCCATTTTGCAAGCTATGATCAATTTATATCTTTAGGGTTTAGTTTTTCCTAATCAAACTCAAAGCGTTTTCAGGAAGATATTTTTCGAGTTTATGAATAGTTACAAAAAAACTAAATGGTTAATATATTTCATAGTTACCAATCTACCGAATGAGTAATTTGTCCTAGTTGTTACATACTTAATTGTTAACATCCCATGTTTCGGATTTGATCCCTTCTTTGCACATATCCGTTGAATTTTTTCAAATCAAACCTAAAATATTTTTATAAATATTTATGTCGAGTTTAGGAAAACTTACACAGAAAACTGAACTGATCTTAAAACAAAAGCGAATACATTAAATTGCACACATGTTATC
This sequence comes from Anastatica hierochuntica, assembly GCA_900406275.1. NCBI lineage: Eukaryota > Viridiplantae > Streptophyta > Magnoliopsida > Brassicales > Brassicaceae > Anastatica > Anastatica hierochuntica. Next base: position 13,581 of record OVAN01003699.1, read on the forward strand.
AAATTCTAATGTTTACGTTTTTTGCTTGGGTTTGCCATTTTGCAAACCATGAACAATTTATATCTTTAGGATTTAGTTTTTATGTGCTTATGAAGAATTTCAGAGATTTTAGGATTTGTTTCACACAAAAAATAACATCAAGTCAAAAGTCAAACCATAATTATACATATTTGATTAATTATTAATCCATGCGATAAGTTTTTATGCAATTCAAAATGTTGATAGTTATTATACCAACCATCACCTAAACCACATTAAAAAGTATTAACTTAAAGCAAAATTCATAATATAAGGAACATATGACAAAATGCCAATGAATTCATTCACAATTTTTTGGCGTGTTTCATTGTCCACTCCCTCGCAATCTTGTCATACGTCTCCTTATTCTCCTTGTATTGTTCCGTTATCTCTGGAACTAGTGGATTATCAATGTTTGGGTTTGTCATCTTTCGAATGTTTTGAAACACCTACAAAAATGAAACAAATCTTGTCATTCAGAAATATTGATAAAATATTTTATAACATAAAACATCACTAAATCATTGTTTCCCAACTTTATTTATGAATCATTTTGTGAAAAGTTTCAAATCTTATATGAAAAGAAGAGGACCAAATTATATAAGAAAGTTTGGTCTTATCCGTAGTAAATACCGGAGACCAACTTTTATGCAGGCATAACAAGTTTGATTACTCCTTTCTCACTAATGTTTGGGTTGTATACTTTGACCTTGAACCAAATCTTAGGTGGATCATTCGTAAATGTTGTAGCAAAACGAATACCCATTTGAAAACATCCTCCCTGATATGGGCTTTCCTTAGACGTTGCGATGAATCCTTTCTAATTATAAATATCATCGTCTATTGAACCTGCATAGAAGTAGAAATCAATTTTAACTTTATGTTGAAGCAGTAGATTTAGGAAAGACTATAATTAGAAATGTTTTTTTTATGGGATCTTTAGTATTTTATCTATCTTAACTCGATTTTAATTTTAATTTAGGAATGATAGTTTAGACTAAATGTATTTGTTTAGAACTATAATAAGCTAGCCACTCTAACAAAAAAATAATATGTCTTCTCCAAATTTGCTCTGCCACATAGGAGACAATTCGTAAATATGCTTCGAGCATTCATGTTTTTGACCGTCTCTTAGTATCTGAAAACTTTGCTTTTTCCGTCAATAAATGAAGCCTTTGCATTATTACTAAAGCCAATTTAGTGTTATAGTTCATCAACGTTGCTCCAAGCAATGGGTCGGTGAACCTAATAAAGTCACACTTCTCATACCTAAAGTCAAAGCAAACTATCATAACAATCCCTGAATAACAGTTTTTCATGGTTGGGTAATACAAAGCACCATTGATGATTATACCTGAACCTCGATGGTCATGGGGTATGCAACTTTTGATCATTCTCCATGACATATTTTTAGATCCTAACATCAGAACTTGATGCTCCATAGAGATCCTGTCTTCATCAGTCATTGACGATACCTTGAATTGTCTACCGATTAGATTATACCCAAGATAACTGCATATCCAAATATGCTTCCTTCTCTTAGGTTTTGGTAAGATTAAAGATTGTCTGGTGCTAGGGACATAATCTAGAACTGGATTTTCCCTTTCCTTTAAGATATGTTTATCTCGTATCAAGACAAGGCCATTGATATAATGACTAACACTACTATAAGAAGGAAAAAACAGTAACTTCATATGATAAGTTGCTGCTAGAGGAGGCGAGCTCTCGAGAAGAAAAATTGATCACCCTCTCGTTAGGCGAAAAAGAGATGTGATTGAGAAAGAGATTTAGTCAAGTACAAATCCGTGAAATCCGGACGCCTAAGTATGGAGGCCCATAGCTTGCATACGCAACGACATCTTGCTATAGATTTTGCTGACTCCAGAGTCTCTCGATGATGAGATCAATTGGGATCTGTTTTGATTATTCAAGGATCGTGTTTAATGATGGCGATTCTTAGGGATGATAAGCCGCTGGGATTTCTTCATGGTTGCATGCGACTTAAACCTTAATTAGCTAGTGTGGAATATAAAATGAACTAAAAAGTATATAAGTTTTGAAGATTTGCAAAATCTTTTATTTATTAAATAGGAAGCATCGACAACTTGACTGTTCCAATATTCCTATCAGCAATTTTTGATTTTTTGATTCATTAATTGGATGTATTTATTATTTATTTTATTTAAAAAAATAGTCCATTATTAACGATCATAATCAATAACGAATTTTTGATATCCAATTATTACATACTAAAAAATGATTCGCGTGTTGTGCGAATAAAGTTATATATCGTTCTAGTTTATTATTTTCATTTTATTTTAATTTTTTAGTTTATATTTATTTTCTTTAATTTAATTTTTTTTCTTGTTAAAATTTAACTAGATAATTTTTGATATGATCATCTATTTAATTTTTTGTTTCAAAATAATATTTGACAAATATCATTGTTGTTAGACATTCTTGTAGAAAATACTAAATTCAGTATTGCCATAATATTTGATACATTTAAAAAAATTTAGATATCTTCCTCACTAATGTTATATATTTAGATAGAGAATTCTCGATCAGAAATTTTAGTATGTGTAAAATCGTCTCTCCACTTATGACACAACGAATTAGTTTTTACTTATATGCTTGGGTTTTGTAATATTAAAGGGCCGTAGCCATTTTTTATTTATTTTTCTTACAATTCTCACATCTTCACATTGTATGAAAATTTAAATTTTTTTTGGTTTCAATAAAATTTAAAGATAACCTTAATTTGCATTTATAATACATAAAAAATAATCTAGAAACATCTTGTCTTATTTTTCATAATAAAATTGTTCAAAATTCTCTCATATTTGTGCAATGAATCTAAATTATCTTACTTTTCGCTTAGATTTTTAATCTTGTTATATCATTTAATAACTTTTTGGTTTTATTTATTTTTCTCTATTTTCATTGTTTAATATGGTTTCTTAAGGCAAATGTTAAAAATTAACTTTCGCTCGTTTTTAAAATTTTATTTAATTTTGTTAGTTTTAATAAAATATTTTGTATAATAATTTTAATGATCTTTTTTATATCATATCTTTTTATTTTATTTTTGGAAAATCTTACCAACATTGCAATAAATAGAATTTTTCGAATAAACTTATATATTGGTTTTACTTATAAAATTACCATATTTGTATTTATTCTATTATAATTTTTTTCCAATGAACATTATAGCAAATATGATAAAATCTAAACAGCATTTTATCATTCGTAATATGTTCTAACTTAAATTAGATAACATAAATGTATTTTTTGTTTAAAATCAAATTATATTAGTAGTTTTAAAAATTTTCATTATTTTTACCTTATTATAGAATTTCTTTTCATTGTGTAAAATGAACTTTTAGTCATTTTTATATTTATATTTATTATAAAATATAATTTATAATTATCTATTGAATGTATATTAAATATAATTTAATGTTTTTTCCGTAGGTGGACATCCTAGATGGAGAGAACACTCTCTAATTATATATATGATTAAATCATTAGTTGTTCTATGTTTTTAAATGTCATGTTTTAGTATCAATGTTTTAAGAAAGTTTTCAGCAATCCTTGCTAAATATTCTATTTCAACGAGATGGGAAGACAAACTAAAAATTGTAGTTCGAACAATCCAACAATATGATTCAGAATTTATGTTTATTATCTCTAAGAAACATTCCAACAATCAGTGCACATGAAAAAAGATACAAACACAAATTATGTATTAAATCTAAAATATATCCCAATATCACCACCATATATATGTGGTTATCTACTTCACGGATGAAAGGAAAACATAAGATTTTACCGAAATTCCAGTAAAGACTAGAGTTTTCATCATATGTTAAAAATATCTCTGGATTTTCTATGTTGTTGTCTCTTCCTTCTTTTTATTTTTGATGATTTTGCTACTGCTTCTTGTCATATCTGTAAAGAATAAGTAATTAACATGTTAAAGAGAAAGGAAAATGAAGAGTTCTTGTCAGAAGAGATATTAAAACGAAAAATGATAATGAGTAGTTTCTCTTTCTTTTATATTGTATTGATGGAGAAGACAAAACACGCTAATAGATGTTTCGTTGATTTCACTTCTGTTTTAATTTTCTAAATTTACTTTTCGAGGAGTCAAAAGTATCCCAATTTATTTCACTTACTTTAACTAATTATTAATTGAGACTACTGTCCCAGCGGTTACAATCTAACATTACTATCGTCTTTGTCTCCGGTTGGAGGCTAACTATATTCTCTAACCGTCTATTATGTGTCAAATTTTTCAATTTTTTATGAAACTGTAATTAGGAAGTTTTTACTAACATAAAGATGATGCTTCCTAAAATTAGAAAATAGTCCAACCTACGTAATCTTCCTAAAATATCAAACAAAGTGAGGTTCAATTTCAAAAAATATCTAATCGTGATTTTTTGGTAAATCTTGATGAATTTTTCAAGACTACTGATTTTCAACAATATTAGTTAAAACTATCTAAAATAAAATCGTTGTTAAAGATAATCAACATAACCAAAGTTTTAAATCCAAACATGAGTGAACACCATAATTTTATAGTCTTTTTCACACTTAGACATTTTTTTAAGTTTCATTTTCAATTTAGACACTTTTTGGCAAAATGTGTCTTTTCTTCAGTATCGAGACAAATATGGACATAATTGCCCCTGAAATTTTCTCTCTCTTTCTCGAAACTTCCTCTTTCTTTCTCTCTCTCCTCTCTTAGAATTCATTTTTCGTTTTTGTGTTGGTTTTAATTCGTTGTCATATTATTTTTATTGTCAATTTCTCCCTTGCACATTTAATTGGATTTTAAAAGACTTATCAGTGAACGAAACGAGAGACATAGATGTCAATTAAAATTTTTTAATTAAATTTTTGGACTAATCTATTTGGATTGATCCACCAAAAAAATGAAAATAATAACATGTACCAATCCATTTGAATTGATTCTAAAGAGTCATCTAAAAAAAAAACTGAAGTGAAAGCTACAATCAAATTTAAGATAACTTTTCGTAATTTTAGATAATCCAATTTTAGATAACAATCTAATTTTAAAAAAAATGTTAATATTATTTCACATAATGATTTATTTAAAATATTATATTTTATGTGTTTTTAACTATGAGCACATTTAACATGTTTCACTTTACCTAGTTCATCTGTACTAGTCCACAATATTATAAAACAAATATGGAGAGATCAGTAAATTCAAGTAATAAATTGGAGATTAAATTCGAGTAATACTAATCCAGATGGACTCGTCCACTGTATGAGCAACGAACGTATCCATAATAACATATCCATTTGGACACGTCTAGAAAATAATTGAATGACAATCACAACATTAAATTACCCAAAAGGTGATTAGCGTTTTGTCACACCCCGTTTTACAGGATGGATTATGACACGTTACACTGCTTCCACGACACCATCTTAGCTGGGAGGGGACGCGCTTCATCCAAGAGGGCGTGCAGGACCCAGGGTGGTAAGACCCTTTAGAATTAGGCAGGCCTACCCGAATGTGTTAAGGGTGTCTATCGGTGATCGTGAATCTAACTATGATGGAGAGACTAGGCCATTCCTGCACAAATTGGTCGAGTACTGGAGTCTTATCCCTGAGGAGCCCAAGGCAGGGCGAAACCAGTCAAGTATGGTCCAAGAGAAGAAGGCTGACTCGACATGCGAGTAGTATTGTCGGGTGCCACACGGCCTTTCGGAATAGGCCGTGACAAGTGGTATCAGAGCCAGAACTATGTGCGCGTTATTCTGCCAAGCGCCCGAGGCGGGTATGCAGGAGATCTCTATCAGTGGCGAAGAGATGGGAGGGGCATGTGGTGCTCGAGGTGAGTCGGTTGTTGTAATCCCAAGGCGAGGTGCCGAGTTAACGATCAGAGTGGAGAATCGAGAGTCTCGTAATGTCACAGCGGACGATTACGAGGATTTCCTTAGTGCACGAGGACGTGCACCATGATGAGTGGGGGAGCATGTCATGCCCTATTTTTCAGGACGAATCGTGACACGTTACGCTGCTTCCGCGGAACCATCTTAGCTGGGAGGAGACGCGCTTCATCCAAGAGGGCGTGCAGGACCCAGGGTGGTAAGACCCTTTAGATTTAGGCAGGCCTACCAAGGTGTGTTCAGGGTGTCTGTCGCTGATCGTGGATCTGACTATGAGGGAGGGACTAGGCCATCCCTGCATAAACGGGTCGGGTACTGGAGACGTATCCCTAAGAAGCCCAAGGCAGGGCAAAACCAGTCAATTATGGTCCAAGAGAAGAAGGCTGACTCGACATACGAGTAGTATTGTCGGGTGCCACACAGTCTTTCCGAAATAGCCCGTGACAAGTGGTATCAGAGCCAAAACGTTGTGCATGTTATTCTGCCAAGCTCTTGAGGCGAGTATGACAAAGACCTCTGTCGGTTGCGAAGAGATGGTAGGGGCATGTGGTGCTCGAGGTGAGCTGGTTTCCATAATCCCAAGGCAGGTGCCGAGTTAACGATCAGAGAGGAGACTCGAGAGTCTCGTAATGTCACAGCGGACGATTATGAGGATTCCCTCGATGCACGAGGATGTGCACCATGATGATTGGGGGAGTATGTCACACCTCGTTTTTAAGGACGGATCATGACACGTGACTCTGCTTCCGTGGGACCGTCTTAGCTTGGAGGGGATGCGCTTCATCCAAGAGGATGTGCAGGACCCAGGGTGGTAAGACCCTTTAGAGTTAGGCAGGCCTACCCGGATTTGTGCGGGGTGTCTCTCGCTGATCGTGGATCTGACTATAAGGGAGGGACTAGGTCATCCCAGCATAAACTGGTCGAGTACTGGAGCCGTATCCCTAAGGAGCCCAAGGCAAAGCGAAACCAGTCAAGTATGGTCCAAGAGAAGAAGGTTGACTCGACATGCGAGTAGTATTGTCGGGTGTCGCACGGTCTTTTGGAAATAGTCCTTGACAAATGGTATCAGAGCCAGAATTCTGTGCGCGTTATTCTGCCAAGCGCCTGAGGCAGGTATGCAGGAGACCTCTGTCGGTGGCGAAGAGATGGGAGGGGCATGTGGTGCTCGAGGTGAGCCGGTTGATGTAATCCCAAGGTGAGGTGTCGAGTTAATGTCATGGCGGATTATTACGAGGATTCCCTCGGTGCACGAGGACGTGCACCATGATGAGTGGGGGAGGATGCCACGCCCCACTTTTCAGGACGGATCGTGACACGTAACGCTGCTTTCGCGAGACCATCTTAGCTTGGAGGGGACACACTTACTCCAATAGGGCGTGCAGGACCCAGGGTGGTAAGACCCTTTTGAGTTAGGCAGGCCTACCCGGATGTGTTCGGGGTATCTGTCGCTGATCGTGGATCTGACTATGAGGGAGGGACTAGGACATCCCTGCATAAACTGGTTGGGTACTGGAGGCGTATCCTTGAGGAGCCTAAGGCAGGGCGAAATCAGTCAAGTATGGTCCAAGAGAAGAAGGTTAACTCAACATGCAAGTAGTATTGTCGGGTGTCGCACGACCTTTCGGAAATAGGCCGTGACAAGTGGTATCAGAGTCAGAGCGTTGTGCTCGTTATTCTGCCAAGCGCCCAAGGCGGGTATGCAGGAGACCTCTGTCGGTGGCGAAGAGATGGGAGGGGCATGTGGTGCTTGAGGTGAGCCAGTTACCGTAATCCCAAGGCGAGGTGTCACTTGATTGTTTCAAACGTGGACTAGTTTATATGGATCTATCCGAATCTGATTTTTGACATATAAACTCTTCACAGGCACTTGTAAATCCCAATTAAGATTTTTTTACTACATGATCTCATCGTCTTTCTCTTTTAACTTCTTGGAGATATCGGTTTTGAAAAAATTATAAACTAAGTAAAGTGAAAAGAGAGAAGAAAGAAATGGGAGAGAGAATAAAATAGAGAAATTTGTACCAGAAGAAAAAAAGAAAAAAGGAGACGAACAAAAACGCGAAGACCATGAGATAGGAGAGAAGAAAGAAAAAAAAATAAGTGTTTGAAAGGGTAACCAGGTAATTTCAATAAGAAAAAGTGTCATTTGGCATAAAAGGCTTTATTGTGAAAGGAAAACTTAAATAAATGCCATTTCATGTAACTTCTTCATAATTTTAAACTATATGACATGAAATTAATAATCTATTGCGTACTTTTCCGTCCACTCTCTAGCCGTTTTCTCGTACATTTCCTCGTTATTTTTCATTTGATTTACCAATTTCTGCATCAACAGGCCTACAACCTCAGTGTCTTTTAACATTTCACTTATTTGCAATCCCATTGCTAGAAACACCTATTCAAATGAAACTAACCAAATCAATAACAATGTTCACATTTATAGTATACATTTTATATCTCTAACTACCGATCATATGTTATAAATCTTTATATAGAAGAAACTTTTACCTCCTCATACTTGTCTAAGACCATTTTTTATGCAGCAGATCAAGTTTGATCGATACAAATTTGTCAACATTAAGGTTGTACATTTTTGTCTTGAACCAAATCTTAGGTGCATCAGATGGAAATGTTGTAGGAAACGCATAGACATTTTGAACCATCCTCCTTTGTATGGACTTTCGTCAGGACTTGCTATGAATCCCATCCAATTATAAATGTCATCATTCGTTGGACCTTCAGGGTAGAAAGATCAATATGAACTTTAAAAATTATGTTCTAACACTAGATTTAGTAAATTCTAGATTTAGTAATGTTTTTAGTAATCCTTACTAATCTATCTAATTTAACAATATTTGGATAGGAACTACAACTTTGCTGTTTAAACTATAACTATTGGCATAGAGAAGTAGAAACAATGATATCATCATACGTTCTGTTCTATTGTCAGATTTTACAATGATCATACTTGGGAACGTTTAGGAATCCTTTGTAATTAACCAAACTCAACCCGAGTTGAACACAACCTACAATTTTTGGGTCAAACTAACACTTATATGTATCAAAGTTCCTTTCGTTATCTCTACAAGGCATTTTAGCGAACACCTAAACCTAATAGTTCCATATTGGGTGAAAAATTACATGAAAGAAATGCAAATAAAGTTTGGTTTCTTACCCGAGCTCCATTATGGATTAGGTTTTTTCATGATTTTATAAAAATTTCTTTAGATTTTCTCCCTTGACTCTTTCTTTTTAGTTTTCTTCATTGATTTCCTTATGTTGTTTGCTTAGAATTTTTTCTTTTGATTTTGTAAAGAGTTTTGGTAGAGAATAGTTACAAAGAAAGTAAAAATAAGTTTTATAGTGTTTTGAAAATGAATAAAAACAGGACGAAGACGAAGCATTGTAATGTTTCGTTAATAAGACACCAATTTTAATTGGAATTAATTTTTTATCTATGTAATCGAGGAGAAATCTCTAATTTTTTTCTAGAAACATTTATCTTTAAATATATTTTTAGTTTACTATTCAACAAAATAAGTTACCTATCCCATTGACTACGCCTTTGTGTAATGATTGTCTTTGGTTCGATCCTTTATATATAAATGATTTTGTAATTTTTTTTAACATCTACAAAGTGTTAGTATTATATTAGGAAGCCTTCACTAACAAAGAAATTCTAGTTCATAGATTGAGTAAAGTTTTCTTCAGGATGAAAGTCCAATACTAAAAATAACAAAGCTTTCAAAAAAGGCCAAACCAAATGTCTAAAAAATGTAAAAGTTTTAAACAACAAGTATACTTTGTCATATTACAGATGTCTCAAAAAGCTCGCACACTAGCTTGGTCCTGATGTCTTGAATAGTTTCATCTGAGATTTTTAGAAGTCTTCGATTCCCAAAGTTTGACATTCTACCATCTTAACACAAAAATACCACAGTTGTTCTCTATGTTGGTTGTTGGAAAGCCTGACCCTTTTGCGTGGACTTTTCTGAATGCAAGAGGCTTAGATTTAGGTGATTCATCATCTCCAGCAAGACAAAGAAGTGTAAGTATCATTTCTGTCACAAGTATAAATTTAGACTTTTCAGATTAAAACTTCTTCATAACAGAGAAAAAAGAAAAAAATTTATTTGAATATGTAGTGAGGATGCATATATTTTACTAGCAAATGCTATAACTGACCGCATTATGGCATCGTTATTGTCATTCTTATTGTTGCATCTCAAACCTATGATGTTGTGATTCCTCAGAGTGATGACTAATCCTACTTAATGGTTGGATTGTTTGCTTTTTCACACACCATAAATTACATCAACCTCATTCTTCCAATCCTTGTTTAGTTGCGTCGTTCCCTTCACAACTTGAATTACATAGTCAGGTTTACCGAATTATGTCGGTTGCTTTCCACATTTTATGAACTTTGTGTGGCAGTTGTAGAATTTCCTGAAGAATTGTATATTGCAAAAATTACCTTTTGGGGAAACGATTGTTGTGAAAATGGGGTGCTTCTTCCTCTCTTCTAAAAGCAAATATCAATAATATTGTGTGTATTTCATGTACAAACGTGCATACATAAATTGTACTTAGTCTCCATCTTCAAACTTGCAAACTAATCTTACATAAACACCCACCTCATCATATTTATAAACCGACACTCATTTTACAATTTATATAACACTCTTCTTTCAAATTTTTGCTACCTCAAAACTGACTTTCATGTATGCAATTTCAAGTCTCTTAAATCAGCTCGGAGGTACAACCATGTCTGTAATTCTATGTTTTGTCCAAACATCATCAATTCACATAGTTGATAGACATACATATTATATCAACTTTAAATACAAATAGTATGGATGTTATAAACCTTGCTTCCATGTTATCCTTGACAACATAGTCTTGAAACCTTGATAGTCGATCAAATCTTAGTGTTTCAAAAGGATCCAACAACACATTTTCTTCTGATGTTGTAGTCAGTGCAAGTTTTTTTGGTGCTTTGTGTGGTGTTCTGGTCGTTGGAACATATTTTACTTCTCGCATGCTCCTCCTTGGGAACACATTTTTATTCACTTCAAGCTTCTTTTTTTAGTTGGATGGTCGCTTTCAGTATTGCAACTCTCCTTAGTCTTCCCTTCTAGGTAGAAAGACGAATTGAATTATAAGTTAATTATATTATAGAAACTTTCCTAAATATAAATACAAAATATTTTATAAAAATATCTTTGGATCCATATCCGTATCAGCTGTTCCTACAGCTGTCTCGACATGTTCTTCTTCTTCTTTTCATTCTTCTTCAGTTCCCTGTAATTATTTAAGACCATAAGTTTTAAATTTTTTTAGGAAAGCCAAGTGTTATTGATTATCTCTTCAATTATATTGAATTGTTTCATAACTTCATCCGCAAATTGAGGTTCCCATGCATTATTCACAATTTTTTATGAATCCCTAAGTCTTTGATGGAGAAATCAATGATTTCTATGGTATCCTTGAAGATGACAAAATATTTGTTTTAGTTCCAAATACATTTCATTGATATTTTTTCCATCCGTCATTGTAAAATGCATCAACCTCATGCAGCAGTTCTAATTAAAGCCACACATCTCCATTTTTTTTAACAACAATGCCTTAGGACAAATCATGTCTTTAGTCACACATTCTTTGATATTTTTTTGCTTTGTCTTCCTATTCAAAAATAATGTATTGAACTTGACAAAAAATATGTTTTCAGATTCCTTCTCTAACACCATCGCTAGAAACAGTAAGCCATCTGTATATACTACTTCCACATCAGCACATGGTTGCAAGTGAGGTGGTAAGATGACTTCTTCGGGGATAGAACAAGTTGGAGATACTATTACTTTTTCACTCTATTTTCTTTTGCAATTGGTTTTGTGCAGAATGACTCTGAATTAATCTGGAAATCTATAACAGTTTTAGGACCTTTAGTATTTAGTTTTCATAATCTTTTGAATTACATGTATACAAGCAAAATCAAATAAAAAAGACTTACTTTTTGACTTCAATGGATCTTTTGGGTGTTCTTCTATGTTTGAATCTGCTCATTTTTTATGTTTAGTGTCTCTTCCACAACATTCTAAGACGTGATCTACAAGTACAACACCTATTTAGTAACATTTTGTGAAGCATTTCCTAAATATTTTAGAGACTTACCTTGTCAACCAAATTGTCCAAAATTTATTGTGAATTCTCAACCTCAGGATTTATGCCTTCTTCTTGGTTCACCTCATGTGTTTCTTCTGTTTGAAAATGGGTGGGAGGAGATTGACAATCATTGGTATCATCTCTCTCTATCTGCAGTTTTTGTTTTAAAAAAAATCAATATAGCATCCTCAAAAAGTGTACTAAGCTTCATAAAACTTTAAAAAATTGAGAGATTTATCACTTGTGTCATACCTGATTTTCTGGAATAAAAGGTGAATGATGAGTGGAAGGGATATCAATCATTTTCTTTCTTTGCCACAATAACATTCTTAGGATAACTTTTAAAAAATTAAAATACACATGCATAAGACACAATTAAATGAAAAAACCAGCTAATTTCCATTCCCAAACATTGTATCTAGCTTTTCTTCAATTTTTGAGAGACGATTGTCCACCTTATCTAATCTTTCTTCCATTCTGTCAAATCTTTCCCCCATATTGTTTTGAAGTTTCTCAATCGTTGAAACTAGCGACTCATCACTAGAGTTTGGCTAAAGTCCCTCATTTTTCCCATATTAGTAAGATAGTTTTGCTATCTCCTCCCATGCTTCCCCCCATATCTATTATTCTGCTTCCTAGTCTTCCTTTTTTAATCGATACCCTTGATCAATCAATTGAACGATTGTATTGAGATCTAAGCCTATTTCATCGTGTAGTGAAACAAAATCTTCAGGATCATTATCAAGCGATGGAAGTATACATGTCACTTTCAACTGAAAATATAGAAAAACAGTAATCAGCATCTAAATCACATAATCGTCTGCATACACGCAAATGACAATATAGCAAAAAAAACAAGGATTTTACATGGTCTGCTCCATCAATGTTCATAACTTGACGAAGAGCTAGTGCATGTATATGAATATATCTCTAACTTATTAGGAAATTTTGTGGCTCGGTTGTGTCAGTTTGACTGAATGCATATTGTAATTTAGTAACAAAAGCTAAAATCCGTAATTGTAACGCCAACGGAAATCCCTGAAGATAATACTTATCCTTTGTTAGATATGATCTTGTTGTCTTCTATAATGATTGCATCACATATGCATCTCTTCCCGTGGGTAATTCAGTAACACATTTACATCAAGTGCCCTGTATATGTTTGCATTTGGGAACTTGTAAATCTTGTACCTCTTGAAAAAAATGTTTTCCATTAGCATTAGCATTTTAGGGGAGAAATGTTCGTCTATTGATTTCTTGTTTGCGACAACAAATTTTCTTCCAACTCATTGTCATGTGCCTCTTCTTCAAACTTTCTAAGATTTAATACTTTTATTTTTTTTTGTCATAGTATGGTACTCCTTGAGTGGTGCACTTTAGACTTGTGACCATATGAAATGTGCCTTTTGAAGACAATGTGAAACGCTCATCTGTTGATTTCTTGTTTGTGGCAGACAACTTTTCTTCCAACTCCTTGATCATGTGCCTATTCTTCAAACTTTCCCAGCTTTTATACTTCAATTTTTTGTGTCATAATATGGTACTCTTTCAGTGGTGCACTTCAGACTTGTGACCATGTGAAATTCTCTAATAGAGAATCTCATCATTTGGCCTCCAAAATGGAACCGCAACTCATTTTACTTCTTTTTATTTAGCTGCCTAGTTAATATGCAGTGTACAAGCTTTGTAGAGAATGTCAAATTCCTTGACCCAACCTTGATAATAAGCCCCAAGAAAGTTTCTTTTATCCTTTGGAACTCAACCGACTCAAGAATCTCTTTCATTGTCTCTATTTATTTGAATGAGAAGAACTGGTTGATAATAGTTTCCTGAGATGGCTCATCTCCTTTGTCATATAGCAGTTTTTGGAAGATCAATGTCATAGGTAATGATCCATGTGATTTTGCCATATTTTAATTCCTACAGCGCTATAAAATACGTACTGTTATGATTTCTTCCTGAATCAAAAATATAAAGACATATAAACACACACACAAAGGCAGACATATACATAATACTAATTCAAATCCACATTGAATCGTACAAATAAAAAGATACACAACCACATAAACACGCAGGCACACAAACAATGACTTTCTGAAACAAAATTCAGGTTGAATCACACAAATAGAAAAAAAAATTCAAAGATATAGACATACAACAAGACTTCCACATACAGAAATGTAAACATATAAATTCACACACATACACACCACACATAGAAAGGTGTCATGAATCTAAAAACCAAATTTCTATTAATCAAATATATACAAAAACATAAATACAAATACAAACACTTAAAAATACTTCTTGAATCTAAAGTCTAGATTTTCCACAAAAAAAGATTTCGGAATACAAATTGATGTTACTAAAAGATGAATCAATGTGTAAACTAATTGAGGGTCCCTGTTGTCCATCCGTTGATGGTGGTTAGTGATTTTATCGATCGC
>OVAN01003700.1:0-28136 GCA_900406275.1 Anastatica hierochuntica
ATATATATATATATATATATATATATATATATATATATATATATTAAACAAAATTAAACAATGTTTTATACAAGTAAGTTAAATTTCATTAAAATTTAATATGTTATATTTACACAATTAAGTTAAATTTAATCAGCTCTTATTTTATTTTNTTTATTTTTGAGTAATTCTGATAAATACTATAATCAAAATATAGTTTGATTCAATATTGGTTTCTAAATGTCGGAACTGAACCAAACAAGAACCGGAAAGAACAAAATCGAAACCGAACCAAAATTTTAAAATATTTGAATAGTTTTTAAACCTAACTATCTGAAGAACAAAATCGAATATTCGACGTTCATCCCTATAAAAATCTTTAAATAAGATAACTAAAACAAATTTCAGATTAGATGGTCAAATTTTACATATCTTTAAATAAGATAACTAAAATAAATTTCAGATTAGATGGTCAAAATAGTTATATTCTTTATTGATGTTTTTTTTGTTATTCTATATTACGGGATCCTATATGTTTATGGGGATATTAGTTTTTCATCCTCTACAAATCAAGTTTAATTCTTGTATAAATATGAGGGGTGAGCATTAAGAATGGATAAGAGAGAATCTTTTAATACGATGACCTCTTCTTCTCATGGTATCAAAGCCATAGGCGATTTATACGATTAAGCTTTTGGTTTCCATCTTATATTTCTCATAGTTTTTCCGTCTTAATCTGTATTTTTTATTCTATATACTTTGTACTTAGTTTTTTTTACGACCTAAGTTATTATGACTGTGATGGAAGATCCAACAGAGTTGATGATAGGTTTTGTTACGAAAGAGCCAACTATACGGTCCAAAGGAGATATACAGAGACGTATGATCTCTCCATATGACTTGTTTTTCAATAATAACTTTGGATCCTTGATTTCTCAACCGTTGTTCAAATGGATGAACTACAATGAATGGGCTTCTAACGTGCGGGCTTCACTAAAAGCAAAGAAGAAATTTGGCTTTCTTGATCGAACACTTCCTTATTTGAATGATGATTCAAAGTACTTTGAAGATTGGAACACTATAATATCTTGGTTCAAATTGACAATTACAGAAAAATTACATTCTATTCTTTCTCACATGGAGCTCACAAGTGACTTATGGGACCATATTCGACTTCATTATTCAATCAAGAATGGTCAGAGAGTGCAACGCCTTAAGAGGGAATTGGCCAATGTTACACAACATGGTTTGAGCATTGAATCATACTTTGCGAAGCTTACGCAACTTTGTACTGCTCTTTTAGAGTTTCAGATTTCAAAGAGTTGTGGATATCCAATTGAGATTAAGATGCAGAAAGAAAGAGAAGAGGATCGTTTTCACGAATTTCTCAAGGGCCTGGAAGAATCTATTTACGGCACAGTGAAGTCCAATTTACTATCACGAGATCCATTGCAGAAGATTGAAGAAGCGTATAACCCCTTGTTTCAGGATGAAGACTCTCATCGCACTACACGTATTTATGATGAGAAGAACATTGACTCTCTAGCTTTTGTTGTACTAATGAGTCTGCATCAGATACCACAAAGGAGGGCCCAGTCTCGTGATGATCGTAGGTTCCTGTCGAGAGAAGATCGTTCATAGCTTCACTACTCTAGTTGTAATCGTTCGAGTCACCTTGCTGAAAACTGCTTTCACACCCTTGGCTATTCGTCGTGGTGGGGTGATCGACCTAGTCCTCGCATTAACTCAGGTAATGATGGGGCAAGAGCGAATGTAGTAGCTATACTCTATACTGCTTCTCTACATGTGGTCAATCCAATAATGGTCAGTGAATTTATCAGTCTTAGTGGGCTTAGTGATGACTAGTGGAAGACATTGGTTCATATGCTCAATGAACATAAACCTTCAACCAATGAATCTTTAACCGATATGTATTTTTTTGGCTCTTGGATTGCTGATACGGGTGCAACTAACCATGTGACAGATTCATCGAGTTTTTTAATCAAATATTCAACATGTGACTCCAATACGGGTTAAGCTACCAGATGGTAGTTATACCTTTTGTCGACAGAAGGGAACTTCAGTATTGAGTTATACTCTTAGGCTACAATATGTGCTGCTTGGTTATGGCTTAAAGCGTCATCTGGTTTCTGTATCACAATTTAATAGAGAGCGGGCTTGTGTATTTCAAATTACTGATCAACTATTCGTTATTCAGAACAACATTATCAGGACACTTATCAGAGTGGGTGAGGAGTCAGATGAGCTTTATTTTTTGCATGGGATGCAATTTGATGGAGCGATACAACAACCATATTTGGTCTTGAATGTATGACATCATTTCTTAGGACATCTCTCATCTAAAGTTTTAGTTTTACTATCTATTTCGGGTGTTTCTTCTACTTTTTTGCATGAGTGCGAGATTTATTTTTGTGCTAAACACACTCATTTTTCTTTTCCAACAAATATCAATAAAACTTATGAGTTATTTGAATTGGTTCATTGCGATTTATAGGGGCCACATAGAGCTCCAGCTCATTGTGGTGCTAGTTACTTCCTTACAATCATAGATAATTATTCGAGAAGTGTTTGGTTGTATCTTTCACGGTCTAAATAAGAGGTTTCCCAAACAGTTGAAGACTTCGTAGCTCTTATTGAAAAACAATTGGAAACATGTGTCAAGACTATTAGAAGTGACAGTGGTACTGAATTTCAGTGTTTATCCGTGAAACATGAATTGTTCATGAGACATCCTCTGCTGGAACTTCGCAGCATAACAGTAGGATTGGAAGAAAACATCATCATATCTTTAATATAGCACCACGCCATATTTTATTAATCGAACCCCAACACTGTTGTTGGATTGTATAATTCCGCTTGAACGTATTTACATACGACCCCCTCCCTTGTATGATTTACGAATCTTTGGTTGCTTATGTTACACCCATAATCAATCTCATCGATGAGACAAGTTCGCCTCTCGAAGCATCCATTATCTCTTTATCGGTTACCTGTATGGCAAGAAGAGATGGAGGGTGTATGAATTAGATAGTGGAAAAATCTTTTCGTCTCGTGATGTTGTCTTCTGAGAGAATAAATTTCATTACACTATCTCATCAATGGACGTGAATGATTCACCCGACTTAAATCCACTAAGTTTGTCATTGACAAATTTTGATAAAGATAATGGGTTTCACTTGTTGATGTATTGTCATTTGACAGGTTTTTATTCGAGTTTTTAGTCAAGAAATGTTATTCTTCCAAAGTATTTTGTGCCCTTGTGGAGTCTTTCTTCTTCTTTGTGTTTTGTACAGGCTACAAGTCTAAAATGAGGAAAAGAACGCGATATGACAGAATTAGAGCTTAAAGATCATTTTGGACAAGTGTCGCGAAGGAGTTGGATCGCAAAAAGGAGATTTTGGACAGAATGGCATGGATTAATCTATCCATGCTCCTTGAATCGATCGATCCAAGGTGTGTCGCAAACCTAATTTTCAGAATCACATTCTGAACTGAAGAGAACCAAAGTTTGAACTTGTAAAAATAACCTAGACTCGAGTTTCTGATTTCATTATGCTGTTTTTGAGTTTCTAAGCAACATTGGAGAGCATTGATTTGTAAAGGAGATGAATCTCTTTTTTCCTTTGAATCTGAAAAGAATTTTGAACCCTCTTTTTGCTTTTATTCAATTACAAACATGTTTTCATTTGAATCTTTTTGTGATTGTTCCATTGTTATGAGTGAGTAGTTTCCTTGTTGGGTTTTGGGTTCTCGAAAGGGGATTTCATAAATTGTTGGTTAAAATTGTAGCATTAGGGAAAAATCAATTGGATCTTCATCTAGGATTGTTCTTAATGCTGAAATTAGCTTGATCATCTAATTTCTGTTCTTAGGATATTTAACGCACCGAAAGTGCTCGATTAAATGCCTGAGTGAATCTTAAATGAGCAAATTGTCTTAGACCAACGAAATTTGATGTTTAAGCAATTTGTGAACAAATCAAAACTGATTAGAATGCATGCTTAGGATTTGAAACTCAACGAAAGTTAGTGTTTAGGATTTTATAGCATAGGGAATCAACGATACGAAAGTAGATAATTCTAGATTAGTGATTTGAGTTCGAGATGGTTTAGAATATAATTCCCTAATAAATAATGTGAACTAGCAGTGAAATGATTTCCATGAGAATACCCCGCGCCAAACTTTTCTTGATGGATTTACAACCTCGAATTCATTGATCTTGTTTTGCTATTTTCTTTCATTGCTTGACTTAATTCAATTTCATCACAACAATCATCTTATTTTCGTCTTAGCCTGTATTAGATCTACTTACTCTACGCATAACCATTGATCCTTGTGGATTCGATCCCAAACCAGTACAATGTACTTAACTGTGTGTTTGCAGTAGTTTAATTGGGTGAATACTCGAGCTATCAAGATTTCTGGCACCATTACCGGGGACTAACTGGTCATCTTAGAGCTTTGGATCATTGCGTGTCTAAGGCATTTGTTTTTGGTTGTTTGATCTTTTTTTTTCTTTTTTTTTATGCTTTCAGGTGCATGAGTATATCTCACACTAGGAGCCAAGGACCAAGAAATCTACTACCTTTGGTGTAGGAGCTTGGCAGACTAGAGAGACAGAAGAAGAAAGAGAAAGCAGCTGAAGCTACTGCGGAATTTGAAATTGAGTTTGAGATGGGTGATAACCAGAATAACCTCAGAATTCAGGGTGATCTGCTGCTTCAAGAAGTCCATCTGGGACTTATTTCACCTGTTGTGGGTGGAAACAATGTTGTAGCTATGGGGCAGCAAGGCGCGAATCTGAATCCGCCTCAATCGAGGATGACTTTGGTGCACTATGACACTTCTGAAGTGTTCTACGCAGATCGAGCTGGGATCCGCCCACCTCCTATCAAAAGGATAGACTTTGAGATCAAGACTAGTCTCATCAATCTGATGCAGCAAAACTAGTTCCATGGGTTAGCTAACGAGAACCCAATGCACCATCTAGCGAAGTTCGAGCCATATGCAGAACTATTCGAACCAATGGAGTGCATGAGGATGCTTTGAATTGCAAGCTTTTCCGCTTCTCTTTTGCGGATAAAGCTACTCAGTGGCTTGCTTCTCGCGTCCCTAGGTCTCTCACTACTTGGGAAGAGACTCAGACTATTTTCCTTGGACATTTTTCACCAAGGCCCGGTCTACCTTCCTAAGGAATAAGATAGCGAGCTTTAGACAAATTGCTACTGAGAGCTTCTACGAAGCTTGGGAGAGATTCAGAGAGTACACAATGGATTGTCCACATCATGGATACATCGACATCAATTTGTTGAACATTTTTTACAATGGAGTGGATGAACGTTACCAAAGCGCCATGGACACTACTAGTAATGGCGATTTCATGACTAAGACGATTGAGGGGGCCTACACTCTGATCGAAAACATGGCAGTAAGCTAAGCGAATCCTATGTCAGAGTATGATCGAGGTAGAAGAAGCTCAACAGTTGATACTAAGAGGATTGATTATTTACAATGAAAGCTTGATGAACTCATTCGAAGAGAACAGAAAGGAGTTCATTTTGTTGGTGAGCAGAACGACGGTTAATTGCTACAGGAGTAGAAACTGGGACATATGTACCAGAAGTTTGTAGCTGATGAGCTCAATAAAAATCAAGCTGAGATGAATTATATTAGAGGCTAGAGGAACTACAGGAACATGGGTTTCAATCAGCGAAACTAGTTCCAGAACAAGGCTTATGGTCATAACCAAAGTTTCTTCAATCCTGGGTATCAAAAAAGATTAAAAATCATGGAAACAACTTCGGTAACTGTGTTTTTCAGCAGAAGCAATACGGGAATTTAAGAAGCAACAAACAGTCTGAGTATCAGGGAGCATCATCATCATCTTCTTAGGATGGTGATTTGAAGAAAATGATATAACAAGTGCTGAAAAATCAGACTAAGTGTGTTGCGGATATCAATCAGAAAGTGGACAACATGTATAGTGATCTCAAAGGGAAGTTCGAAGTGTTGAGCACACACATGAAGTTGTTGAAAACGCAGGTTACTCAAACTTTTGATGGGAACATAGCACTGCCAGGTATCCTACTAGGAAAACTAGAGAAAAATCCTAAAGAGTATTGCAATGCAATCACGTTGGGAAGTGAAAAAACAGTTGAAAATTTCTGAGTGGATAGGATCGATCGATCTAGGAACATATCGATCGATCCAGTGCAATTGCATCAAATAACGGTTTCTGGCAGAATGAAAGGATCGATCGATCCAATCCACGTGGATCGATCAATCCAGGGCACCAAGTTGAAGCAAAAATTTTAGACGTCGTTCAAAACTTTTAGACGTCGTTTCCAAGGTTCCTTACCCTTGCGGACCTAGACAGAAGGTCAAGTAATGCGAATATGAGAAGCTTAAGAATCTCGTTGGCGAATTACATGTTTGATTGCCTCTCGTCGATGCAGTCAAGATGGTATTGTCTCGTAAAAAGGTACATGAAGGAGATTCTCTCGGACAAGCTTACCTTGGAATTGGGTATCTCTATGCTCACTTCTAAATGTAGTGCAGTTCTTCAGAACATTCCACCTAAGAAACGAGAGGTTCTTAGACCTTTCATATTGCCTTGCATCATTGGATCTTTTACCTTCGAGAGATGTCTATGCGATTTGGGATCAAGAGTTAGTACCATGCCCTTTGTAAGTGTCTCATAGATTGAATATGGTCAATAGTAAGCCCACAAAGACTTCTTGGTGCTCGCTGAGAGGTCAATTTGAAGACTAGTATGTGTTCTCTACAATATTCCCGTTGGGGTTGGAGAAGGCTACGTGTATACTGATTTCATAGTTTTGGAGATTGAAGAAGAATCTAAGGATCCTATTATCGTGGGTAGACTGTTTTTGTCCACTGCTAGAGCAATGATTGATGTGCATAACAGTCAGATCGATCTAAATCTCGGGAAGTTAATGATGCGATTCAATATCGAGAAGTCTATGAAGAAGCCTACAATAGATGATCATACTTTCTGGATAGATACATTGACAGATGTGATTGAGGATTCTGCAAAAGAGTTGTACACAAAAGACCCACTGCGAGTCGCTTTGACTCAGATTGAGAGCAAGTATGAGTTCTTGAATGAAGACACATCCGAGGTTGTCTCGATGCTGGACTCGACACCTACAATCGAGAAGCATGTCGCATACATCAAGCTCTAAGAGCCTTACGCGACTTCTTCACCATTGGTACCAAGTTTGAAGTTTGATTGGAGTGAGATGAAAGCTCAAAAACTCAAGCTCAAGCCATTGCTTGTATGATTGAGGTATGTTTTCTTGGGTCCCAATTCTACATACCCTGTGATTGTTAATGTTAATCTAAACAATGCCGAGACCGCTTTATTTCTTTCAAAATTGCAAAAATACAAAATAGCATTGGGGTACTCTTTACATGATATCACATGTATTTCTCTAGATCTCTACATGCATAGGATCCACCTGGAGGAATAATCCAGGGCGTCCATTGAACATCAAAGAAGACTCAATCCAAAGATGATGGAAGTTTTCAAGAAGGAGATTCTGAAACTTTTGATACATGTGTGATTTATCCTATCTCTGTTAGTATATGGGTGAATCTAATCCATGTAGTTCCAAAGAAAGGTGGGACCACTATCATCACCAACGAGAGGAACAAGCTCATCCCACCAGGACTATCACATGATGTGCATAGACTACCAAAAGCTGAATTCGACCAACAGAAAGGATCACTTGCCTCTCCCTTTCATTGATTCAATTCTTGAGATACTTTCTAATCATCCTTACTACTATTTTCTTGATGGCTATTTAGATTTTTTTAGATTCACATTCATCCGAATGACAAGGAAAAGCCTATATTCACTTGTTACTACGGGGCATATGCTTACCAGATAATGCCATTCGGATTGTGAAACGCACCAACTACCCTCCAACGACCCTCCAGCGTTGCATGATTTCTATCTTCACCGATTTGATCGAGGATGTCATGGAGGTTTTTATTGATGATTTCTCTTTTTATGGCTCATCGTTTTCTAACTTTCTATCTAACCTTTTCAGGGTTTTGGAGTGTTATGAAGAGAAGCATCTTATTTTAAATTGGAAAAAGTGTCATTTTATAGTGCATGATGGTATTTTTTAGGACACAAGATCTCAGAGAAAGGCATTGAAGTTGATCGAGCCAAGATCGAGGTGATGACGAGTTTGCAGTCTCCTACTACGGTCAAAGATATTCACAACTTTTTAGGACATGCAGGCTTCTATAAACGGTTCATCAGAGATTTATGTAAAACTGCCAGACCTATGACTCGTTTCCTCTGTAAGGATGTCAAATTCAATTTTAGTGATGATTGTTTGTTAGCATTTCAAACAATAAAAGAGGCTCTAGTTCGTGCTCCTATAATGCAACCATCGAATTAAGATTTGCCTTTTGAGGTGATGTCTTACGCTAGTGATTACGTGGTACGAGCAGTTTTGGGTCAGAAGAAGGATAAGAAGATCTCTGTGATTTATTATGCTAGCAGGACACTTGATGACATTGAGATCAAGTATGCTACTACGGAGAAAGAGTTGTTGGTAGTAGTTTATGCATTCGAGAAGTTCAGGCAGTATTTGGTAGGCTCCAAAGTCATTGCTTACACTGATCATGCGGCTTTGAGGTATCGGATGTCTAAGATGGATGCTAATTTAAGACTGTTGAGACGGATTTTCCTATTGTAGGAATTTGACTTAGAGATTTGGGATAAACGCGGTATAGAGAATGTTTTTGTTGACCACCTATCTCGTTTACGAGTGGAAGTTGAGACTCCACTTGATGACAATCTCCTTGAAGAAAATATCTATATGGTTACCTTACTGGAAGATGAATACATGGATCGAGTTGATTGATTTGCCATTTGACAGACTCACGATGAGATGCCATGGTTTTGCAGACTTTGCAAACTATTTGAGTGCTGAAGTAGAGCCACCAAATTTTGTAGGCTATGCAAAGAAGAAGTTCCTCAAAGACGTCAGACATTACTGATGGGATGATCCTTTTATCTACAAAAGATACTCTGATGGATTTTTTCGCAAGTGTATTCCAGATTCAGAAGTGCAGGTTATGCTTTATCATTGTCATGGTTCAGAATATGATGGTCACTTTGCCACCTTCAAGATAGTTTCGAAGGTGCTACAAGCAGATTTCTGGTGACCTACATTGTTCAAAGACGCCCATGACTTTGTTTCCAAATGTGATGTATGTCTGAGAAAGGGCAATATTAGCAAAATGAACAAGATGCCTCAAAACTTCATCCTGGAAGTTGAGGTATTCGATGTATGGGGGTATTTATTTCATGGGACATTTTCCATATTCCTATGGAAATTAAGACATCTTGGTTGTTGTATACTATGTCTCTAAGTAGGTTGAAGTGTTGGCAAGCCTTATTAACGATGCCAAGGTGGTCCTGAAGATGTTCAAATCAATGATTTTTCAATGGTTTGGAGTTTCCAGAGTGGTCATTAGTGATGGAAGCTCCCACTTTATCAAAACTTTTTTTGAGACTATGCTGAAGAAGCACAGAGTTAGACACAAGTAGTCACACCTTATACCCTCAAACAAGTGGTCAAGTTGATATTTTGATAAACCGTATTTTTACATGTTTTTACTTTAGATTTTTATTCATTTTTATTCATTTTTATGCTTTTCTTTATCAAAAATGGTATTTTTATTGTATTTGTAGTGTTAAAATTTATTTCAGGTTGAACAATGCATTTTAGAGCAATCTGGACTCATTTGGAGCAAAAGTCAGTTTCTGGACAATTTTCACTCATCTTAAAGATCATCCCAGATGAAGATCTTAAACTCAATGGAATTTGATGAAAGTTTGGAACAAACTATCATTTTGAGTTAGCTGTCAAAAGTTATAAGTGTTTTAGTGAAGACAAGTCTGTTTGCCCTGAAGCTGGAATGTGCCCAGAAGTGAACTGTGACAGGGTTTTGACAAAAATGAAGCACCAGCTGGTGCCAAAAACCTTCCTGACCGGTTGGTGAATATTTTCGCGCCAGTCCAGGCCAAAAATCACCCCTAAACCGGTCTCAATTCATTCGCAACTCCAACTTAACCTAAACTGACTTTTTTGACCTAATATTATATATACTTGTTTTTAGCCTTTTGTGAGGGGAGAGCCACAAATTTTAGAGAGAAAATAGACTTTAGGAGTCAGAGAACTTGTGCCATACATTTCCCTTTAAGAGATTTGAATTTCAAGAGCTTCCAAGAAGAAGATCTCACTTTGTAATTGATATTGCTAAGTTTCTACACCTTTTTACTCTTAATCAATTGATGTTTTCTACTTATATCTTGTGCATATCTACTGTTATGATAACTTTTGAGTAGTTTACTTGTTGGATTTAGGGCTTTTCAAAGGGATTCATGGATTGGTTGTTAGGTTTTTTTTATTTGATGATTTTCTTAGGATCCTTCATCTAGATTGTTATTTGATGATTGTTGCTTGATTGAACATTTATCTACTATCATTTAGGATTGATTTACTCACTGAAAGTGTTGTTGTATTGCCTTGAACATTCTGGATGAGCAAAACCTTGGTTCTCACGGGAGTGATTTTACCGAGTTTTTGTGAACTTCTGAATTCTGAAATTTATGTGTGTTTATTTACTTGATTACCAACAGGAGTTGAATAATATAGGTTTTTAAACATTGATAATTGATACTACAGAAGTAGATTAATTATCATTTCATGATTTGAGTTCTAGGACAAACCTATTGAGTTTATCGATCTATTTATCTGTTTTATTCAATCCATGATAACCTGAGATTTCCCTAATGCCCAATGTTTTTCTCAATTGATATTTTGTTATTGATCACATGCCGTTGTAGTTTATTAAGTCATTATTTTCATGCCTCAAAATTCAAGAAACAAAATCTTATTAGTTTCGCTTTAGCTTAATTCGATTCTCATAAATTCGTAGTGTGGTTCTTGGTCTTTGAAGATTCGATCTCTAAGTACTACCACAACCGCTATGCACTTGCAACATTGTGTTATTTCTCAGGGTTAAACTTTGAGCACATCATAGTTCCAATAGAGAGATCAAGAGAATCTTGGAGAAAACAGTAGACTAAACGCTAAAAGATTGGGCTGCTAAGCTAGATGATGCATTATGGCCATATTGAACCGCCTATAAGATATCATTGGGGACTACACCATTTCACTTGGTGTATGGGAAGGCTTGTAATTTACCAGTTGAGCTAGAGTATCATGGATATTGAGCTACAAAGCTGATGAACTTTGATATCAAGTATGTCACAGAGAAACGGATGATTCAGCATAATGAATTGGAAGAGATTCGTGTGGGTGCCTATGAGAACACAAGGATCTACAAGGAGAGAAAAAAAAAACCATGGCATGATAACAAGATCATTCAGAGACACTTCGCTGCATGAGATCAGGTTCTACTTTTCAATTCCCGACTTAAATTTTTTTCCAAGAAAGCTTAAATCTCATTGATCCGGACCTTTCACCATTGTTGAGGTTCAACCATATGGAGATGTGGTCCTTGAAGAGAATGGTCAGAAATTCACAATGAACGGGAAAAGACTAAAGTCGTATCTCGCATACGCGATACCCTAAAAGGAGCTAGCATTCCTATAATGGAACCATCAGTCGCCTAAGCATTCCGTAGTCAGGCTCGTGACTATAAACAAGCGTTGAGTGGGAGGTAACCCACTGGTTAGTTCTTCTTTCTTTTTACTTAGGATTTTTGTGTGTTTTTTATTTTTGGTTGTGTTTCGAGATTGTTTCAGGAATTTCAGGAATTTTGGGCAGAATGGAATGGATCAATCGATCCAAGACAATTTTCAAATGATGCTATTTTTGGCATAATGACATGGATCGATCGATTGATCCAGGGTATAAAAACATGATATATCACGCGATGAACCCAAAGTTTTCAGGTTCTAATTTTCTTTCTTTCAATTTTACGAAAATCTTTCAAATCTTCATAACTCCCTCGTTTTTTAACCAATCGAAGCAATTCTTGAGCCTAAGCAATTTAGATTTTCATCGTCTTTCATCCTATTTGATCAATTTTTGAAGATTAGAAGGTATATGTTCACAATCTCAATTCAAAGTTCTGAAAATTTTGGTTATTCTATGGCCTAATATGCAAGTATGAGTTGTTTCTATGATGAGATTATTGTGGGAACCGAAATTTGCACTGT
This sequence comes from Anastatica hierochuntica, assembly GCA_900406275.1. Classification (NCBI taxonomy): domain Eukaryota; kingdom Viridiplantae; phylum Streptophyta; class Magnoliopsida; order Brassicales; family Brassicaceae; genus Anastatica; species Anastatica hierochuntica. The sequence goes on from OVAN01003700.1 coordinate 12,233, forward strand.
CGATATCTGCTAGAAAATCCTAACTTTCCTTGAGGTCTCGGATATCTGCTAAACCAAACAACGACATATCAAAAATACGAAGAAACAGACGACGAAGTAAGAGTAAAAAGAGAATAAAAAATAGAGTTGAGCAATCGAGATCTTATTCTGAATCTGCGTTTGAGCATTACAACAGGTGATAAGTCATGGCCACGAGAGCTATCGACAAGTATCCTAGTTCTAACAGCGTAAGACTTGTAAACCTAGTTGAGTTGCAACTCGCTAACAAAAACGAAAAAATGACCTAATTGCTCTAAGTAAGTTGTGAAGAAAATTTTGTCTCCTCATTCTTCTCCTTGGCCCCTCTTATATATGCCTTAGTAGGTCAGCCTGGTTTCCTTTTCCACCCTAGAATCGAGTATATCCTTCCGCGAAAATATTCCTTTTTTCGAGAATATTCCTCAACTTCACAATTTTTCTATATTTATATCTGAACTTGACATTATCGCTTTTTTCGTTTATCATTCGCTGAAATCGGGTAAATCGTTAACGTAGTTGGGCCCATCCTCGTCCAAAATTATAAGCGGACTTTTATCGCGTTTTGGGCCTTCTTGGGCGGTTTTGCGATTAAGTGACTTTTAAGATTTCTTTCGGAGAAATCGTTCTTCGTACGATTACGCAGTGATGATTTCGCAAAACGATAAGACCAATCGTATAGTTAAGATAATAATGATGTTCAAGTTAACCGTTATCATTTTATGTGATCGATACGAAGTTTTTACGAAAAGAACAAGTCTTTGCAATTATTATCACAAAACATTAACTTGAACTCCAATCGAGACAAAACAAGAGATATTCAAACCGAGATTTGAATGAGAAGATGATCAAGAGGATGGGGTCTAGTCAACCGTGGGCGAATAGACGTTGTCCATGTCTAGTCGCTTGTGGGAGACTAGACTTCCAAGAGTCTAGTCGCCCATTGGGCGACTAGACATTGTCCATTGTCTAGTCGCCCATGGGAAAATAGACTTCGTGGAGAGTCTAGTCACCCATGGGTGGCTAGACCTTGCTCGTGTTTCCAAAGTGACGAAGTTATCCGATGTTTACGGTGACTTCTTATCGCTCTGAGACTTGCTATTGAGATCTCTTGGGAGTTATCCAGAAATCTCGGGCGTTGATTTTAATACTCTCGCGTTTAGTTGCTTGCGAGTGGCTAGACTTTGCGAAGAGATCGCCTACGGTTGACTAGACGCGAGGTTTTGACGTTTGGTTGAGAGGAGATCGTCTAGATGACAAGAACCTCAGATTTTATAATCCCCTTACGAATTTTGTACCCGAAAGAGAGACAACATTTCTGTGGTGCTTTTCAAGCCTTGATTTCGTCGTGACCGTTTTTGACCCCAACAGTTAGCCCCTGATTTTGCAAGAATCTTTGGAGTGTTCTTGCGAAGTTTAAAGCACGTTAGGTAAGTTAGGTGGAATCGATGGCTAAAAATTCCAAGGGTGAATACTAAGTCTCCCTTTCTATAAATATGAGGAGTAACTTTCCAAATCTTTCACTTGCTCATTCACAAGAAAATTTTCTTAAGGTAGAAAATTTCTTATCCTTTCCATCTCTCTCTTCTCTTCTTTTGTTATGGCTTCGAATGCCCGAGTTTTCGTAAATGCTTCACCGTCGATTGGTGCGTGTATGAGTAGTGCTACGTACGTGGAGAAAAATTATGAGTTGTTGTCTCATATCCGTTCCTTGAAAGATCGCTATATTCGTTGTTTTTTTTTTATGCGAGTTTTCGAGAGACTTAGTCTTTCAGATTCTTATAAACACGAATATAGACGAAGAGACAAGTTTTGGGATCTCGTATCAGTTAAATACTATGTCTTGCGATGTTTGAGACCAGTGTGCTGGGTTTAGGGTAAGACCTAGGTTTACTCTCAGTGTTAGGGCGTGTTGTGACTAATTCCGGCTTATGTTTCCCATTTTTGATTTCGACCTGGTTCCATCTCGATATTGAAGTCTGCGATAAGTTCTCGGCATATATGACTTGCATCAATTGGGAACCGAGCATCTTTCCAAAGAAAATTTCGAAGTCGTCTGGAAGTGCTAACCAAAATTTCGGTTTTTATAGCGCTTTTATCCTTGCATCGGATGTATAAGAACCAACTCTTCGTGAAAAGCGGGTTAAGGTGAGTGATTACTTCGTCTGTCGAGGCCAATCGACGGGCGCGAAGTAGAAACAAGTACTTGTCTTTTTTCCGGTAGGGGTTTGATAGTCTTGCGACGATTGTTTTTAGAAATTTTTGATCGAGTTTGGAATTGCGTTTCTCAGAAATTTGCAACGTCTCGATTTTTCTGAAAGTTTTTTCCGTTTTGTGGTAGAATGCGTTGACAAACACGTTATAGTCAAGATTCGTTAAGAAAGGTTTTCTCGTATGATTTCCATTTCCAGGTTATACGAAAATAAAAAAAGTTTATTGTTGAAACATATCAAAAAGTGTCGAGTACAAATATTGGGAGTATACGAGTATACGTACACTCAGTCCCCCCTTTTTTAGAGAAGGGGGACAGTTGAACTCCTCTTGCGAGGAGTTGCCTACGTAACGCTTTCGAGGATCAAGTCGTCTCGTAGTTTAGTTTGTTGTTGCGAGTGATTACTCATTTGGTAGAGTTGCGTCGACCATTTTAGTCTTGATGAGTACGACAGGGTCGACAATTTCCTCTGGTGTCAAGAGTATCGCTTTGTTGGGAATGTAGGGCTCGGAAGTTTGCTTGTTTCCTTTAGACTGAGCCGTTTCTTGAGTTGACGATTCTGGCATGTCTTTTTCCAAAGTGTTTTCGGCTGATGGCCGAGTTGTCTTCATTCGTTTGGGTTTAGCCATGGGCGTCATTGCCACTTGTCTTAGCTTATGCTCGGCTAGGAAGTAGAGTCGTGACTAATTTTGGCCTCCCCAGATTGTGGCGATTCCTTTGGGAGTTGTGAATTTAATGCCTAAGTGGTAGGTCGACGGGACTGCATTCATGGAGTTTATCGATGGTGTTCCCATGATCATGTTATAGATGGCAGGATGGTTGACCACCACAAAATCGACGACTTTCTTGATATCCTTGGCCATCACCGGAAGCTTGATCGACTCGAGAGTCAAAGACCTCATACCGGAGAAACCACTGAGTGGTTTCGGTGTAGGTGCGACCTCGGATAAGTCGATGCTCATCATGTTCAGGGTATCGCAGAAGATGATATCAACGGTACTTTCTGTGTCGATGAGGACCCTGGCGACTTCGAGGTCTTTTATGACGAGGGCGATCACGAGGGGATCGTTATGGGGTTTGTAGACCAATTTGCACTTGTCTCATTCTTTTTGTGGTATGCTTTTATCGATGAGACGGTGTCACGAAAGTATTGCGACCTTCCATTGATTATATTCACTCTGCGGCGATTGGAGTCGTTGCCTTTGTTGTCGGGTCTCCTTCTGCGCTTTCCATCCGCTTGAGTTCCTTGAGACATGACATCTCCTGGGGATGCCTTATCGGTTCTGGGTTGGCAGTTTGTATCGCGTATGAGGTCTTTTACGCTGGTTATATATGAGATTTCCCCGCGAGCAGTTTAGCCATTAGCCTTGCTCCGAGAACCTTGCAGTTTGCGGTGGAGTGATCTTTCGTTTGATGGAATTCACAGAAGGTGTTCTCGTCGTATGACGTGTTCCGCGTCCAGGTGTTTTCCGATGTCCTACCTTGTTCGGACGGGGAGTTGATAGCGTAATTATGTACCCCCCGGACGTCTTCTCCCTCGTGATGGACATACTTGTCGTTACGAGGGATCTTCTTTTTTGTTTTCTGTTCTGAGGTAAAGCCTTTCGAGGATGCCTTCGTTGGTTTGTGTTTTTGCGATAGAACTTTCATCTCTTCTTCGATGATGATGAAGTTTGTAGCCTTATGAAACGCATCCTGAATAGTGCCTGGTTTTTCGAGAGCTATCCACTTCTTGAACCTCGACTTGTACCAGAGGGTTTTCCTGAGCGCGTCTACTGCCACCTTGTCGCTGATCCCGCTGACTCTCGACATTACTATCTTGAACCTGTTAATGAAATCTCGTATAAATTCGTCTTCTCTTTGAGATAGCCTCCATAGATCGACGTCGGAGGTTTCTCTGTCCATAAACATGGAGTATTGTTTGAGAAATTCTGAGGAGAGTTGACAGAAACTTCTGATGGAGTTTCGTTTTAAACGGGAGAACCACTCGAGGGCCGCCCTCCTTCTAGCGCCAAACTGTGGGAACCGAAATTCGCACTATCGATTTTTTTAATCAAAAGAAAGCCAGGAAACCCTAACTTTCCCTAAGGTCCCGAATTTGTGCTAAACTAAACAACGAGAGATCAAAAATACGAAGAAACAGAAGACGAAATAAAAGTAAAAAGAGAATCGAAAAAAGATTTAATCAATCGAGATCTTATTCTGAATTTGCGTTTGAGCGCTACAACAGGTGATAAGTCCTGGCCGCGAGAGCTTTCGACGAGTATCCTAGTTCAAATAGCGTAAGACTTGTAAACCTAGTTGAGTCGCAGCTCGCCAACAAAAACAAAAAATAACCTAATTGCTCTAAGTGTAAGTTATGAAGAAAATTTTGTCTCCTCATTCTTCTCCTTGGCCTCTCTTATATATGCCTTCGTAGGTCAGCCAGTTTCCTTTTCCGGCGTAGATTCGAGTATATCCTTCTGCGAAAATATTCCTTTTTTCGAGAATATTCCTTATCTTCACGAGTTTCCCATATTTATCTCTGAACTTGACTTTATCGCTTTTTCCATTTATCATTCGTTGAAATTGGGTAAATCGTTAACATAGTTGGACCCATCCTCGTCTGGAATCGTAAGCGAACATTTATCGCATTTTTGGTCTTCCTGGGCCGTTTTGCGATTAAGTGACTTTTAAGATATCTTTCGGAGAAATCGTTCTTCGTACGATTACGCAATGATGGTTTCACGAAATGATAAGACTAATCATATAGTTAAGATACTATCGGTGTTCAAGTTAACCGTTATCGTTTTATACGATCGATACGAAGTTTTTACGTAAAGAAAAAGTCTATACGATTATTATCGCAAAACTTTAACAGGAACTCTAATCAAGACGAAACAAGAGACAATTAAACCAAGATTTTAAGGAGAAGATGATCGGGAGGACGTGGTCTAGTCAACCGTGGGCGACTAGACGTTGTCTGTATCTAGTCGCCCTTGGGCGACTAGACGTTGTCTGTGTCTAGTCGCCCGTGGGCGACTAGACTTTTGTCATGAGTCTAGTCGCCCATGGGCGACTAGACTTGCCGAGAGTCTAGTCGCCCATTGGGCGACTAGACTTACCGAGAGTCTAGTCGCCCATTGGGCGACTAGACTTGCCAAGAGTCTAATCGCCCATTAGGCGACTATACTTGCCAAGAGTCTAGTCGCCCATGGGTGACTAGACTTTGTGGAGATTCTAGTCTCCTGTGGGCTACTAGACCTTGTTCGTGTTTCCGAAGCGACACGATTATCCGATGTTTACGGTGACTTCTTACACTCCGAAACTTGTCTATTGAGATCTCTCGAGAGTTATCCGGAAGTCTCAGGCGTTGATTTTGATACTCTCGCGTTTAGTTGCTCGCGAGTGACTACACTTTACGAAGCGATTGCCTACGGTTGCCTAGACGCAGGGTTTCGACGTTTGGTTGAGAGGAGATCGTCTAGACGATAAGAACGTCGGATTTGGTAATCCCCTTACGTTTTTTGCACCCAAAAGAGAGACACCATTTCCGTGGTGTTTTTTAGGCGTTGATTTTTTCGTGACCGTTTTTTGACCCCAACAATTATGTCCAAATTGCTTTGTTTGATGATTGAATTGATGATTTTGAGTTTTGAACAAAAAGTTAAAATGTTTTCTTGTTGTCCTTGATGATTGGTGTTGGTTTCTCTTAGCGACTGTGCTTAGGAAACATGATTGTAGGACTAGAGCACGAATTTGGGCGCGTTTGATGAGTTTTGAATTTTGCCATTTTCGTCGGTGAATTTTCATATAATTGATGGTTTTATCTTGTTCTTCATGATTTGGATTGATTTTGATTGATATCTATGCTTTTGGGCACTTGAATTGGATGTTAAACAACATGTTGTGGTGATTTTTACGATTTTCAAATTTTGATCTTCCTTAAAAATGAAAATTCAAAGGTGTTTTGGTTAATACGGACTTGGTGATGAATACAGACTTGATGATGTTGAGTTGATGTTGTGTGTGGTGATTGGTGTGTGTTTTGATGCATTATCTATCTTTGTCGTCACAATATATTTAGTTTCAAGTTTTTTTTCTTGTAGGGATGGTGCGAACAACGGCTCAAACAATACCACACGTGGGTTCTTCCTCAAAGGCTTCTCATCATGAGTTCAAGAGAAAGTTTCAAAAGAATGGCAAGAAGCATCCCGCCAACCGTCCTATCACCAAGAATTGGAAGGAGCATGATGAGGCATTCTATCAGGAGCTCTATGCGATTAATTTTCTCACTACAAAGTTTGTTGATGAATACACCACCACTGCTTTGGGTATTAACGCGAGACTTACTTCTTTGATCACGAGGATCGGTTTGGGGAGCCTCTTTGATCTTGAGGAGGATGTTTATCCTGATCTCTGCCGCCAATTTATGGCTTCTGCTCGCTTTCACTATCAGGATCTGGACAACCCCATCGTCAATGAGGACACCTTCTTGTTCTTCATCCACAAGCAGTTCTATAACATATCTCTGTTTCAGCTGTGTGATGTCTTCAGCTTCTCCAAGGGAAGACACTCTGAGATCCATGTTCTGCCACGTGCTCATCATTTCTGGATTTTATTGATGCAAGTCGTTTCACATCATGGAACGCCGAGCAGTCGAGGATCCATAGTCCTATCCTATGCTACACCGTCAAGATCCTGAGTTCCCACATCTACGGGAAGACTATTCAGGCTATTGTTACCTATGACGAGCTTGCTTTGTTGTTTGTAGGAGTTAGGCATCTTTGGCATGGAAATGATGATGTGACTTATCCCCAAGGCGATGAGCTGAACCTGAGAGCGGTGCTGGCCGAGAAGTTTGCCTATTACAGAGCATCTATTGTTGATGTGGGGAAGTCTCTAGCCTTCAGAGGTATGATCACCAAGATTTCGCGCTATCATCAGATTCGTCTAATGGGAGACAAGGCACCAATTCATGGGACTTCAAACAACTATTGCGATGGCAGGAATTTGGTTGACTTCAGTATTATCACGGGTCCTATTCGTGGAGATTTCCATGCTTCTAAGCTGCACGTATATCATTTCCAGAGTCGCGACTATGTTTCTCTCTTTTGCTTTCTCCCTCGCCCTGATTTGATTGACTTGGTGAATGCTGCAGGTGTTGAGTTTGGTTGACTTCATCAGATTCGTCTAATGGGAGACAAGGCACCAATTCATGGGACTTCAAACAACTATTGCGATGGCAGGAATTTGGTTGACTTCAGTATTATCACGGGTCCTATTCGTGGAGATTTCCATGCTTCTAAGCTGCACGTATATCATTTCCAGAGTCGCGACTATGTTTCTCTCTTTTGCTTTCTCCCTCGCCCTGATTTGATTGACTTGGTGAATGCTGCAGGTGTTGAGTTTGGTTGACTTCATCAGATTCGTCTAATGGGAGACAAGGCACCAATTCATGGGACTTCAAACAACTATTGCGATGGCAGGAATTTGGTTGACTTCAGTATTATCACGGGTCCTATTCGTGGAGATTTCCATGCTTCTAAGCTGCACGTATATCATTTCCAGAGTCGCGACTATGTTTCTCTCTTTTGCTTTCTCCCTCGCCCTGATTTGATTGACTTGGTGAATGCTGCAGGTGTTGAGTTCCTGCCCATTCTGCGGATTTATGCTCATGTCCTGTGACATTCAAGAAGACTAAGGACGCTGGTTCTTATGCTCAACCAGTAGAGATTGATGCAGATGATGACGCAGAAGAGCATGTGCACCGTCCTCCTGCTGAAGAGTTTTTCCCCCGATGATTTCACTTTGTTCTAGCTTGCTCCACCGCCTCCTCTCAACTGCCATAATAAGGAGTTTCGCGATTAGATCATTGGAAACTATTAGAAGAACAACATCATCATTATGAAAATTTGTAAGGCCCTGAACAAGATGAGTAGTGGATGTACTTCTTCTACTACTGTGAATGTCGTGATGCCTGCTGCTGCCGCTGCCACTAGGTCTGTGAACTAATACCCGTTACTCGTCTCCGACCCGTGACCCGTCCCGTATCCGACTCGAAAAAAGAGTATCCGTGGCTTTCAGATCAGGTAAAGGGTATCATATTTTTATTACCCGCAGGTAAGGGTCAGGTATCGAGTATCAATTTACTTTTAACTACCCGTCCTCGTACCCGACCCGTAAATACCCATTTTTAATGATTTGTATATTATATAAGTATACTCTAATAATTATGTATAATCATATATAAAATTTTATTTTAGAAGAATTATAATATTTTATATATATATATATATATATAAGACTTAAAATATGTTTTAAATATATGTAATATTTAAATATAACTTTGTAACTTAGAATATTTTAATTTTTGTTTTGATATTTTTGTACTTGGTCGAATATTTGGAAGAGAAATATGATTATATAAATACTTAAATGTTAAAATGTGGAATAGAGTATAAATATTTGAATTTTAAAGGTTTTCGTTCTTTCGTGTGCCTGTTTTTACAAGTAACAAGTCGGGTCACGTAACAAGTTAGGTATTCATATTTCTAGAGGGTACCCATTTTTTCGGGTATCCGTTTTTTCTGGGTCGGATACGGGTACTAAAATTTTGCTACCCATAGGGGCTGGATCGGATAACGGGTACTCCGAAAATAAAGGGTACCCAACTCGTGCCCACCCCTAGCTGCCACTAGTGGAGATGCTTCTTCTGAGGATATAGATGAGGTGATTGATGTCGAGGATACTCGGTACATGGTAGAGATGCGCAAGAAGGCGCACTAAGATGGTGATGAACCATCTACCTGATCTATCTGAGACACGTTGGTTTTTTTTCTTTTCTTTTCTTTTTCGTTTTGCATTTCCTTTTATTTATCTTTTTAGACTTACTCTTTCTTCAGATTTGTTTTCCCACAGAGACAAAGTGAATAAGTCTGAAGTAGGTTACTTATGTATTTTTCTTTTTTCTTTTGGTGTGTTTCTTTGAGTCAGTTTTTGAGTCTTTTTTAAAACTTGTTTCGGGATTTTTGCATTTGATGATGATAGATTATTGCTCTATAATGTGCTTAAATTTTTTGATGTTTTGTGTGAAAATTTCTATAGATTCGTTAGTGCAGACAAACAAGAGAACCTCCCTGACCAAACTCCCCTGGAAATAATGAGACTCAGGATTTTGAGTTCGTTGTGGTTGATTCTATTTTATATGGACTCTTTAACCCATCTAATTCTCTTTATCAGGTTTCAATATCAGGAAACAGAAATACCATTAAGGATTTCAATCCATTTTCTACCACTCGTTTCGATAATCTTGAATGGCTAGACTCATTTTTGGTCTGGTACCACCCTTTTTCCTATCCCCTTGATTCTCCACGCATCTTTCTCTTGATTTATTGTGGACACATGTGTAAAAAAAATAGAGAGAGTAGGGTAGACACGATTTTCCTAACTACTTAGGTAGGATTGGAATTTTTAGGTAGTTTAGACACGATCATGTTTGTCTAGAATGAGAAGGGAACTTGTAGATGGATTTTATGCATTTCTTTGTGATGTATAGGCATTAGTTCGTTGATATTATTGCGGTATGCCGTTTCACCCGAATTTTGCACGAAAAAACAAAAAAATTATTTTACTTTTATTTATACAGGGGAATGGAACAACACCTTTATTCAAAAATGAAGTTTATAGATATCCTGAAGAATGCATTGGTTTGAAACATTTAGGAGATGATGATTTTGTTGCTTAAGTAGTTAAGGGGTCGTGGTTATCAATATACTCTCTCTCTCTCCTGTAATTTTACATTTTGTCTTGCATACTGACGCATTTATGAGCCCCTAAATACTCGAGCCTCACCACTAAAAGTTAGCCATTTTTCTTTCATAGCCCGATTTCCTGATAGAGATTAGTGTGATTTAAGAGTTCACGCATTTTTCTGATGAATGTAGAGAATCAGTCACGTGAATTTGAGTCTTATAGGATCATAGTTTAGAGTATGGATGGGCTCGGGAGGTTGTGTAAGGGATCCATGGGGAGACTGTCTATTGGTTTTTATTCTTCAACAGTTGTCAAAAGTGTGCGCAGAGTAAGGTCTCCTGAATGTGTAAGAATCCAGATTTTGAAACTTCTTATCATTCGACTTAGCCTTCGTTTCCTTTACTTGAGGAAAAGCAAAGATTCAAGTCTGGGGGACTTGATTTACTTTACAGATTTTTATTCGAGTTTTTAATCGAGAAATGTTATTTTCAAAGTATTTTTTGTCCTTTTGGGTCTTTGTTCTTCTTTGTGTTTTGCACAAGATACTGATCTAAAACGAGGAAAAGAACGTGATATGACGGAATTTAGTTTTTAAAGATCATTCTGGACAAGTGCCGCGAAGGAGTTGAATCGTGAAAAGCATATTCTCGACAGAATTACCTGGATTTATCGATCTATGCTCCTTGGATCGAACGATCCATGCTCCCTGGATCGATCGATCCAAGGCATGTCACAAACCTGATTTTTTGAATCAGATTTTGAACCAAAGAGAACCAAAGTTTGAACCGAAATACTTGTAAAAATAATCTAGACTCGAGTTTCTGATTTGATTATGTTGTTTTAGAGTTTCTTAGCAATGTTGGAGAGATTTAATTTGTAAGGGAGATGAATCGCTTATGTAGTTTGAATCCGAGAATTTTGAACCCTATTTTTGATTTTATTCAATTATAAACATGTTTTCTTTTGAATCATTTTGTGATTGTTCCATTTCTATGAGTGAGTAGTTTTCTTGTTGGGTTTAGGGTTCTCAAAAGGGGGTTTCATAAACTTTATATTAGGATTGTAAGATTAGGTAAAAATAAATTCGACCTTCATATAGGATTGTTCTTAAAGCTAAAATTAGCTTGATCATCTAGTTTTTGTTCTTAGGATATTTAACGCACCGAAAGTGCTCGATTAAATGCCTGAATCAATCTTAGATGAGCAAATTGTCTTAGACCACCGAAAGTTGATGTTTAAGCAATGTGAGAGCAAATCAAACTTGATTAGAATGCATGCTTAGGATTTGAAACTCAACGAAAGTTAGTGTTTAGGATTCTATAGAATAGGGAATTAGCGCTACGAAAGTAAGTTGATTCTAGATTAGTGATTTGAGTTCGAGAGGGTTTAGAATAGGATTCTCTAATAGATAATTCAACTTAGCAGTGAAATGATTTTCCAGAGAATACCTCGTGCCCAACTCTTCTCTTGTTTGATTTACAACCTCAAATTTGTTGCTATTGTTTTTCTATTTGCTTTCTTCGCTTGATCATAATTCTGTTTCATCACAACAATCATCAAACCAAACCAAACTTGAATATTTTTAAATTACATGCTTTTACATATTCTCTTTGACATACTTTCTGCCTCTGGCACCCTTGTAAGCCAGCAATTATGGAGTTGGATTACCAGAAACGGGATCTCCATAAGTGGCTGCATAATCCGGTAAAGAATAATAAACTCATACTTGAAGAACTTGAACAAAACCTTCAATCAAATACGTCTTTGTCAAGTCATTCTTCTTCAGCGAATCAATCAAGTTCTTAAAAGCTACTCTACCCCACGGGTAGTTTTCAGAAGCCTCTAAATTCATCACGAGCCTAGCCAAGCTAACCCATGTTGGTGTTGAGCTTTTCTTTGCTCCAATGAAACCAACTTAGATGGATATATAACCCAATCTCAACCGATCTTCACGAGACCATATTTGGCTTAGCTTACACGCTGCAATGAGATCATCAGTACTTGGACCCAATTCAACATTCACACTAAGAAGCTCCCAAAATTGTTTCATATCATCTGTAACTTCTACCTCCGGATTCTCAAGATTCTGCGCATACTCACAGTTGAGGCTAGAAATGTGCTCAAACTCATGCGACAAAAATCTCACTAGACTATCACCAATGAGACTCTGTATCTCATATTTCCAATGACATTGGAGCCGGAAACTGAGCATATAATGAGCGAGCTTTGATGCCTAACCAAAATCTATTGAGTTGAAGAGCAAAAACACATCCAACCTTGACTTGCAAAGCTCTTCCCATTCGTCTACTTCTAGCGCATCAGTAAGTGCACTAAACAACTTTGACTCACCAGAGTAGTATCTTATACTTTTACCCGGAACAAGTTCAAAGCCTTTTGAGTAAAGCCTTGGAAGGAATTCAGGAGCCTGGAAAAAAATTTGAAAAAAGTATGTCAGCGAAGTCTAACAGAGCAGATGAAGTCTACCTATGAAGTCTGACTAAGATGTCTGCGTGAGAAGTCTAAAATATGCCAAGAAGTCTATTGAAATCAAAAACAGATCTAATGAATACTGACAAAATCGAAGAAGACTATTGTCAAAAACAAAGAAAACATTTAACAAAATCAAAGTAAATATTCAAAAAATGAAAGAAAGTATTCGACAAAATCAAAGAAAATATTCTACAAAATCAAAGAAAAGATTCGATAAAAATATAAGAAAACATTTGATAAAATCAAAGAAAAGATTCGATAAAATCTAAGAAAACATTCGATAAAATAAAAAAAAAAACTATCAATAAAATTAAACGATGATAGTTATATATAAGTTTATAGATAAGTAAGAAAACTAAATGATTAAGATGATAGAAAAACCATGTTGACGGCGGTGAGACTGAAGAACAATGGAGGCGAGGCAGATATGAAGAATCGTTACGGCAAGGAAGATCAGAAGATACAAAATCAAAAGGGTAAGTAAAGATGGAAGCAGCGAAAACAATAGTAGATGAAGAAGGGGAGTAAACCACTTACAAAGATCTTGACAATGAGAACGGAAGTGGTAACGGCGGTGGTTGAGACGGCGGTTGGCCGAATCGACGCCGTCTCGTTGATTGGAGAGCACGGAGAGCACTTTTTATTTTTTACTAAGATAATGACAAGTAGCTAGGTTTTTTTTTACCTTTCCTCTTTTATATCATGATTAATTTTCTAAGCGGTTAGGTTAAAAATCTTGGTTATTCCGGTTATTTGTAGACTTCGAGTTACGTCTCCAGTTGCCTAAATTTTTTTCGCAAAATTTTTTGGGCGGAAACCCTAATTATTTAGACGGGAAACCTAATTAATTAAGCGGAAAACCTAATTAACCTAAATATTTGGGCGGGAAACCTAATTTTTTACAAAAAAAAATAGTCTGCAAATTAGTTTTTTAAGCATGAAATGTATCGAAATTTAGTTGAGGGGAACACTTATATGATGCCTATAATTTATTATAATTTTTCGCTTTATTTTTTTATTATTGTATATGGTATTGCGATTTTAAGTATGATTATGTTAAATTTCGAATTTCAGACTTCAAATGAAGTTTTAAACTACGAGACTTCAGTTGAGGACTAAAAGTCTGAGACTTCATTCCTAGTCTCCTAACAATAACATTTGATAAATTGTACCAAACATATCCAGTTGTAATATGCTTGCAAAATATCCTCAAGCATACATATTCTATAAGATCTAAATAGTCTAGATTTAAATCAACATCCAGTTGATCTGTTGCTTCCTGATTCGACTCCGGAGCTCAGATCTGGAATGTGTATTGTGCCTGGGATCGACGTAGTTTGTTTTCAATAACATAACACAACCTCGCCGTCCTCTGACTCCCGTGTACGGTTATTACTCTGTTCTTGGTAGGGAACTTTATACACTGGTGGTAGGTGGACGGAATTGCTCGCATCGAATGAATCCAAGGGGTTCCCAATATCACATTGTATATGTCTGGAGCTTCTACCACCGTAAATTTGGTCTCCATCTTGACACCACCTATGAATGTGTTGAGCTTGATTGTCCCTATTGACATTGTGGTAGCACCATTAAAGGCAGTTAACGGTTACTTTGATTTCTTTATGCGCTCCTCCGGAATCTCCATTTTGTCGAGCATCTCCTTGTAGAGGACATTCACCGAGTTGCCTGAATCAATTAAAGCTATAGCTATCTCGCAGTCCTCAATCATGAGTTCGAGCACCAAGGCGTCATTATGAGGGTGCGCGACGCCCCTGGTTGTCCACTCTGAAAATTCTATGACGGTATCTTCTCTGATTGCCGTCTGCACGTCATCGGTCGTCGAGTTCGCCTGCCTGCTGTAACTCTTTATTGATCGGACTGTGTCGTTGAAGAAAGGGCTCGGTCCCATTATCATATTGATTTGCTTCCGAGCTGTGGGAGGTTCTGCCTTTTCTACTTGCCTTGTCTCCCGATCTCGTTTTGGTAGTTCCATGTCATTGTGAGGTCGCGCTCCCTCATGGTCATCATTTTTCTTAGCCAACTCTTCTACTTTGTACTTTTAAACAAATACTGCTTAAACCCGTAGCATTCCTCCGTTGTGTGGCCCGAGGTATTGTGGTAATTGCAGAACTTCTCCGAGGTCCTATTCCCATCGCTTCGTGTCCAGGTGTTGGACTTGGGCCTGTAACTAGAGTTGGCTCCCGAGCTCCGATCCGAATTTCGTGAGTTCAATATCTGAAAAGACATATGCTTTGAGTTGCTTTCTTCAGATCGGTGTCCGCCGGAGGACCGTTTGGTGTCTTTCTCATCCCTTGGTTTCTCCTTGGACGTTGTCTTTGTAGTCGAGGCATGCTTCTCCGCGTATGCTTTCTTCTCATCTTCAATTTCTACGAACCTTAAAGCTCGGTGGAGAGCGTCCTCCAAGGAAGTAGGTCGGTTAAGCATGAGGTCCTCTCGAAGGCGTGAATTGTACAAGAGAGCATTCCGTAAGGCTGCGATTCCCGCTTCGTAAAGATTCGTCTTTCTTTTGGGTCATTGTCCAGAGGTCGGCGTCCGAAGGTCCCTTCTCGATGAACATGGAATAATGCTTGATGAAGGCTGTTGGTATCTCATTGAAGCTATCAATGGAATTCGCCTTTAGGCGGGAAAACCCGTTCAAAGCCGCTCCGGAAAGGTTCTTGACAAAGAGTTGGCAATACCCAACATCCTTGTCAGTTTCGTTGAATTTGGTCTGTCCCATTGCGATGCAAAATGCAGTCATGTGAGCTCGGGGGTCTGTTTTACCCTCGTAGGGCGCGATCTTGAGCTTGATGCTCGGAATAGTCGCGCCTACGATTTGGCTTGTGAATGGCGTCCTTTGGGTTTCCTCAATGACTCGATGAACCTCCGGCGCCGAGCTGGTTGCTCTGTGGATCTGGGACTACATTTTCTGGAGCTCGGCTGTTGCCTGGGTGAGGGTATGCTTTAGCACTTGCAGCTTGGTGTCCGCATGAGCCGACACCCCTCCCAGAGTCGAGTCTTGTTGTCCCAGATCCCGATCTCTGCCTGACCTTTGGTCAGTGTGGGTTGCACCATTCTCAGGTCGAGCCTCCAGAGTCCAGAGTTCGCGTGGTGAGGTCGGGGTTAAAGAATTCAACCTCGCAAGCTGGGTAGCCTGGGCCTGCGCCAGCTCCTCTAGCTATTGTCTCGACCTCCGGTCTTGCTCTTCTTGTCTGGCGGTCCTTTCAACCAGCAGGGCAAAGATGCCGCTGTCGCTCACGATTTGTGGTTCGTCAAGTTTTAAATTTTTAAAACCTAACTACCAAACCTATCCCGCAAGATTCACGGGGTCTTGTTGTAGTACTTAGGGTATCGTCCAAGGGATTGAATTGTTTAGGAAGAGCTTAAGCATGGAGAATCAAGCTAGAATTACTAGTCTAGGGGCAATCTATTTAGAGGCGTCACGAATCTCAA
>OVAN01003701.1:0-28135 GCA_900406275.1 Anastatica hierochuntica
GGTCAACGGAAGTTAGTCTCGAGATTTCTAATACATAGTGAGCTGTGAGTATGAAAGTAGATCAGTTCCACATAAGAATTTGAGTTCACGACGGTTCTTAACCTCTTCCCTAGTCTGTAGTTTGAATCAACCATGAATTGTTTCCCTAAGAATACCCAACGCCCAACACCTCTTTGATTGATTTACAACATTCGTTGCGTGTCTGCTTTCTTTGCTTTCTTACTTTCAATATTTGCATCATCTTACAAAACATCTTTTTAGCCTTAGCCCGCTGTGTGATCGGATTTTTCTTCGTGCTAACTTTGGTCTCTGTGGATTCGATCCCGAACCACTACAACGTACATCTGTGCGCTTGTAGTGTTAACTCGGGCGAAAACCTGAGCTATCAATGAGTTGCATTCTAACTAAACAGAGATCAATGTATCCAAGGCTGAAGAAAGAGATCCACGAGAGATTGATCGACCCATTCAAGTTCATAAGAATCATTCTGCAGATGATGTAATTGGTAACTTGGATTATGGAAGAGTAACTCGAAAGAAACAAATTAACTTCAAGGAGATGCTGATGTTAGCAGAAATTGTGAAATTTAGCAGTTTTTGTCCTTGATTGAACCAAAGAACATCCAAGAAGTTCTAGATGATGAGTTATGGGCTGGATCGTGTAATGAGGAGCTAGAGCAGTTCGGCAGACTTAAAGTATATGATTTGGTTCCAAAATCAAAGAACATAAATGTAATCGAAACTAAATGGATATTCAAGAATAAGCTGGATGAACATGGAAACGTGATAAGGAACAAAGCGAGATTGGTGGCTCAGGGATATACTCAAGTGGAAAGAGTGGATTTTGATGAAACATTTACACCAGTTGCAAGACTAGAGTCCATACAATTGCTGCTAGGGATTGCGTGTGATTTGAAGTTTAAACTTCATCGATGTCAAGAGTGCTTTTTTTAATGGCTTGCTTCAAAAGGAAGTTTTTGTAGCACAACCTAAAGGATTCGAAGATCCAAATCACCCTGATCATGTCTATCACTTGAGGAAAGCCTTATATGGCCTCAATAAAGTACCGAGAGCTTGTTATGAGAGGTTAGCTAAATTTCTCCTCAAGGAAGGGATTTTAAGGGGAAGCATCGAAAAAACTCTATTTATCTTGATGGTCAAATGTAATTTTTTGGTGGTACAAGTTTACGTTGTTGATATCTTGTTTGGAGGAACAGATTAATTACTAGTTGATGAATTTGTCTCTACTATGACAAGAGAGTTTGAGATGAGTTTTGTTGGTGAGTTGACATACTTTCTGGGTTTACAGGTAAGACAACTCGAATATGGTATATTTGTTTCACAAGCTGCATATGCAAGAAATCTTATCAAGAGCTTTGAGATGCAGACTACCAAGGAATAAAAAAAAACTAATGAGCACAACGACAAAACTATCCAAAGATGAGAGGGATCAAAGTGAATAAGAAATTATACAGAGCAATAATTGGAAGCTTACTCTATCTCAGTGCTAGCAGACCTGACTTGTGTTATAGCATCGAAGTATGTGAAAGATATCAAGCAAGTCACTAAGAATCACACATGATTGCTGTGAAGCATATCCTTAAATATGTGAAAGGAAGTTTGGATTTTGGTATTTACTATACTAAGGACACTAACACTAATTTGGAAAGTTTCTGTGATACTGATTGGACAAGAAGTTTGGATGATCGAAAGAGCACTTCTGGTGGCTGTTTCTTGATGGGAAACAATATGATCTCTTGGCATAGCAGGAAGAAAAATTGTGTCACACTATCAACTGCTGAGGCAGAGTATATTATACTAGGAAGTTGTTGCACCCAATTGCTGTGGATGAAACAAATGCTCGATGAGTATGGTATGTACAATGATTCTTTTCTAGTCTATTGTAATAATCTTAGTGCTATTAACATCTCTAAGAACCGATAAATCGATAAAAATACAATTACACACTAGAAAAGTAGGTAACATTGATTTTCAAATAAAGATATCAATAAAAAAATACAAAGATACCCTTGAAAAGTAGGAAAAATTGATTTATGTTGTGCTATAGGTACTAAGCGTGTGACACACACTGCTGATAGGGAACTCTCGAATAAAAGTGTAGAAGACACCTATCTTGGATAAGGACAAACTCTCTTTGCTTAGCTGATCAGTTGTTTGTTTTTTGTCAAAAGAAAACCATTTACCTTTTGTGAACAATGACTGTGTGGTTTGAGCTATGCATAACGTGTCTCAAATGGTGCTTACTAGGAACTTATGTGATATAAGTCAGTTTGCTACCATATTGACCTCTGCTTGTAAATTCAAGGGTCACTCACTCTCTCGTCTCTGAGTATGACTAAACCTACTTGTGTGTCTTACATTGTTAATGGTTTTGGAAAGATAAAACGTTCTTTTCAAATTGCTTCTTATTGGGTCTAGACTGACGTGTTGTGTTTTGGGTCTTTAGTTAACGCTAAAGGGCTTTCAAAGCTGTGTCATTTTTGAGCTTTTCTTTTCAGGGTTAAGAGGAAAGATCTATTTAAAGATCTATAGGGTGTGTCTCAAAAGCCCTAGCTGTGTTGTCGTTCCGTTTTCTCCTACGGGTGAAAAATCTTTACCTCAAATCTGAATCCCCGTCCTGTGTTGATAATCTGCTCACGATGCCACAGACTCGTACCCAGAGAGAGAGGCTCTGTATTGCGCTGCCGCCGCATCTACTTCTTCACGCCTTGTGCCTCCGGGTATTCTGCCCCATATTGTCTCTCTCGAAGGTTACTCCTCGGAACCCACTGAACAGAGTCATCGCCCAGGGAAAGAACCAGTGATGTATTATGAAGGAGAATACAATGATGTCCCTGAGTATGTGCATGCAGAGGAACTTGATGAAGATGAACCTTATCATGATGATTGTGAAGGTATTGAAAGTGGTTCCCCTTCGTTTGAAGTTCGTATAGAGGAAAATCAAAAACACCATCTTTGCAAGATCTAGATGTTCCTTGCTATCTATGGCACTCTTTCGGTTTTTCCCTTTCAACCAAAAGTTCCTTACTCAGAAAGGAGCAGAGGCTTACAAAAGCTTCAAGGTGAGATCTTTCCTTGATCAAAAGCACTTACCTTTAGGGAAGCCTGATTTGATAGGTGTGGAGGGTATTCTGAGAACTGCCGATCTGTTACTCTCTGTGGTTGAAATTGATCAGTATGTCGTTCAAGTGGTCAAGGAATTTTATAGCAATTTGGTTGACTATCCTGAAAACTCACATGATATATTTCTTGTGTATCTTCGTGGGGAGTTGTATGAGTTCTCTCCTGATCTCATCAATCGGATGCTTATGCTGCCTCTTGATACACTTCCAAGTCGTGTATCAGAAGTCTATATGGATATCCACTCTCTGAAGCTATTATGCTTCTCACTGGTGGAAGTAAGAATCGCTGGGAGAAGTTTCAGTCTAAGAATCTGACACCTACAATGGCTGTTCTATACAAGTTCTGCTGTCGGAATTAGATTCTCACTGCAAATAGCACCACCATGACCCAGATCAGGACAAAATTCCTCTACATGATTGTTTGTCATAAACCTTTCAACTTTGGCAGATTGGTTTATTATCAGATCTTGGATATTGCCAAGCATCCAGAGCAGCTAGGACTTCGTCTCCCCTTTCCAAACCTGATTTTTCAGATGCTAAGGTTCCAGCGTGTTGTGCATGTGTATCGGAATGACAAAACTTCTGCAGCTCTACGAGCTATCTTTCTGGATAAGAGTGCCCGCGGGGATGATGGTGAACAAGAGCTAGCACCACCATCTCTGACTTTTGATCTCAGGAACCTGAAGAAGATTATTCATCAATGCGCATGAAAGGTAAGTTTTCTCTTCTCTGAGTTTTGTTTTACTAAAGTCTCACATGATTTTGGTGTGATTATGCAACCAATCAGGGGGAGAATATGGTGTATATCCTGGTGGGGAGTCAGAGGATAATGATTCAGATCAAGACATGAAGGAGTCAAGCTGAAGAGTTAAAAAATGACTATTTTTCTATTTCTATTTCTTTTTCTTTTTGTGTGTGTGTTTTTGAACTACTTTAAAACTTTGGTGTGCTCTCTGTCCCTGTCTTGAAACACGATTTGATTGGGGTACTTGTTTTCAGTTTTAAGTTCAGTTCTTTTGAATCTGTTTTCTTGAGACTAACACTTGAGTTGTAGCCTTTAGTTGTGTTTCGTTCTGGCTTTCAATATGTTTGTGACCAGATGCTTGGATTGACAGAATCACACAAAAAGGGGGAGATTGTGAGAACTGGTTCAGAGCTTCTGACAAATGCAACAAGGAAGAGCTGTGTGATACAAGAGTCTTGGCGGAAATACTCGGGGATGACGTGGAAATGCTTGGATAAGAATATGAAAATCAGAAGATTCAATTATATCGTGGAGATTACATGAAGATTCGCTAGGTCAAACACGAGCGAACTATTTAAGGAGACATACAACAATTAAGATGGTGTGCGTTTTAGAGAGAATTGTTGAGATACGGAAAAAGGGTTCTTGAGGGTTTAGGGTGAAATAAGCGACTGTTGTTGCTTGATTAGTTAGGTTAGGAGATTAGGTATTGGTCAGTAGTGATTGCGAAGTGAAAAACAATTCATGTCAAACTGATCAAACAAGGTCTTTTTATAAGATTTATTTGAGTGATATCTAATAAAGAGCTATTTTGATATTCAACTTTAGTTAAGTTCTTTCTCAGTTTGTGTTCTAACAGGGAATTGGCTTGATGCTACACTTTCTTCATTTCCAAGAAAGTCAGATACGTCTCCATTTAAACACTTATAACTTCTCGGTCCCAACTCTGAATTGCTTCAAACCACTTTCATTTGAATGATAACTCAAAATAATATCTTCAGTCATAATATCATCTCAATCCAATGAAGGAAAGACCTCTTTTCAAGGTTGTCGTTATGACAGTAAGAATCTGTCCAAATTGATAATATGCGACACTCAAGCATCTGAGCTTCTACCTTCTTGATCCGAGTATAAAACATGCTTGATAATATGAATGAATTCCAACAAACATGTTTCTCCATCCTTTTTGAATATTTAACTTCTTTAGTTCCTAAAATTACAAATATGAAAAACTACCTCTAATGATCGAGAAAACGTTACAAACCTGCAAATAAATATTTAAAAATTGAACTAGAAATAGTAAAATAGTAATGTTATAAAACCCCCGCACATAGGTTCTTGTTTGTTCTCAAGCAAAGAAAATCTAAGAACGAAAGAAGTTTAAAAATGCGGAAGCATACCTTTGTCATCTGAAACATTTCCTCGGGGTCCTCTCAGTTATCTCTGTACAGAAGCACCAACATATAGAGATTAAATTCCTCTTACTTTGAAACGTCCCGATTCGAGCCAAAATCACAAAGAAAACAACATCTCCACTGGCCTCTAATTATTTTGAAGGTGCGATCTCATCGAGGGAATATCTATCGAAAAGCAAAGGACTCATACTCAAACAAGTTCCTAAACAAATTAAACCTTCGTAAAGCTCAATTCCTTTTTATTCTTATGCTTTAAAGGTTTTTTTTTCTAGTTTTCTAGGGTACCATTTTATTTTTCTATCAGTCCGTGCGAATTGATTTTACCCTACTTTTCTAAGGTATCATTTTTTTCTATCGATCTCTTTTTTTTTTCTTTTTTTTTTCTTTTCCTTTCTATAGATTAAACACAAATGGAATAAGTCTCCATGAGTTTAAAGGTTCAAAATTTTTAATAAATTCCCCTTTGCTCATTTTATCAAACATTAAATCCATAACATTTTAAAGAAATTGTATAAGGGAAATAACTCTCTAGGAAGTTCTAGTGTTAAGCCTGAAAGAGGAGTCTATAAAAGCACACCAAGCTCCAAGATGAGAAATTAAATTCAATTTAAGGTGCAGCCCTTATCGAAAATCTGAATCCTAGAGGGATATGGTCTTCCTGGTAGATTGATCCACTAAAAGTTTTATCTTCAATAAAATCTGCAATCAAGAACTACTATAGAAGAAACATGAAAGTTGGTACAATACAAAATATTCCAGCAACATTAAATATAGGTTCCAACATATTTTGACTAAATAAAAAAATAAAAATGACTCGATAAAAATAAAGTACATAATATAAAGAAAAAGACGTTAGTAATGGATAACCCCCTCCCCCCCTCGCACTTACCTTGCACTGTTTCAGTGCATAAGCAATCTACAGTAGAGATGACAGACTCAACAAAATAAAGATAAAAAATAAAAATAAAATAAAAAAGTCAAAGACTCGTACAATGACACCTGATAGAAGACTCAAAAGTCTGATGAGTGTGAATCCTCCGGTGTATGGCTGCTCACAACAACATCGGGGTGTTAGTTTGAGCATCTATAGGTTTGTATCCAAAGTGTGCCAAAAGGATCGCTCCGGGAAGTGTTGGATGTTTCAGCAATGCCCTGTCCAAATTCTGAGACTACAGAGAAATTCTATAAGTCTCCCTCAACTGCTGGCTCAACTCTCTCTCTCTCTCTCTGCGAGTCCTCCTGAAAACTCATGGCACTACGTGTCTCAAATCACGATCTACTCTAGCCATCATCCTCTCCAAACGAGCTCTCCTCATTCTCTCTTCAGCTAGTTGAATACGAAGATCCTCCAAAGACTTTGTCTGTGTGAAAGAATCTGAAACAGCATGGATCATTGTCCGAGGAAGTGAACCTCCTATGTGAGCAGTAGCCTTGGCCGCAAGGGCCTTGTCTCGATGGTAATCTCTCAAGCATAAAATGAGACACTCTGGAGATCTCTTCAAAATTAGACAATGAGAAGGGTCGAAAAGAGTACACCCATCCTACAGAGATGGAAGTGACAAACATGGAAGAAAGACATAAGCTGACATAGTGTCGAAAGAGGCGTGAACTGGTACCCACGAACTCAGTACCCTCAATCCATCCTGTCAAAAATCTAGCTCTCCCATGTCCTAAAAGATCCAACGGCCCACGACCCTCCATGGGCGTCTCAGAAGTAAATTCTACGCCTCTAGTGCTAAGGATAACAATAATAATCTCTCCAAAAAAGTGTAGTTCTTCTCTCTTGTCTCCTTAGCAACCTCATGCTTCACTTCAGTCATCCTTCTGTCAACGAGAGCTTACTATTTGGCTCTATGAGGGGCAGCCACAATTGTAAAGAAATGATGAAGAACTCATCTCTAAGTACCGAACTATGCTCCGTCCTACTGAAAATTCGTTGTCCCAAAAGCCTGTGCACATAATGAATAACCAGATGTGTGATCTTGAAATCCTTGGAGTACCCGGGGGAAGTGTCTCATGACAAAATATATCCCAAGCTTTATAAGACTTGTGGTAGGAGATAAACATGTGCTCCTCCCAACAACCTAAATGAAAATTCTCAGAAAGCTCTCTAATGGTCATGGAATAGACGGTACCTCTAGATGAAAAGGAAAGAACACCGTCTTGAGCCTTAACCGTATTCTCCCGCGAGTAAGAAAGCTCCACCGTCCTAAGGAAATCTTTGGAAAGCTCAGCATAGATCGGGAATGTTATCTCCATGAAAGCTCTCAACTTCGAAGCATCAAAATACCAAATGATGTCTCTTTTTAATCCCAAAGCATCAAGTATATAGAAATCCAATTTAGTGACTCTTGAATCTTAATTGTAGAAATGGTCATCGCATAGTCAATATTTGGACCCATCTTGGTTCCAAAAAAAATCGTCTACGTGGTCCCGAAGCTGAGATTACCGCGAGCTTAAGTCCTTTATTTCATGATTTTTGTTGCTTCTTAGGATGTGGTGGAATTGGCACATCATTAACCACTTGAGACACCATAATTAATTGCATCTCCTCAACTTGAATCTCCTCCATTCTCTTCTTAATTACTTCTCAAAGTAGCTTCACTCTCCATTGCTACATATTTACCATGCTTCTTTATGGTCATCTTAGAGTCTTTCTTTGATGTTGCCTTCAAAGGCTTCTTAAATTTTCCTTTTTTTGAGGAATTTCTCGGTTCTTTAAACTTCAAAGCATTTTCTTTTCGAATAGCTATCCTTTTCGATTTTCTAACATTCTCCTCATTCTCCAATGCGGAATATCCTACAATAACAAGAACTCAGAGTTAATAAGTCTCTTGAAAATTCAAAGATATTAACAGATGACTTAGATAGCAATTTGAAATAATAACTAAACATCACAATGATATAAGAATAAGTAAAAAGAATCAAATTAGCAAAAATTATAGTTTCTCAAAGTATATTAGCAATTTTAGGATTTATCACATGCAGCCAAAATTCATCACAAATGTTTTTAATTTTAAGGTCCAATGATACAAAATAACTAGCATATCCTAGTTAAACATAAATAAACGACATTAAAACAAGAAAATTTAGCAAAAATATCCCAAAACTTTCGTTTTTATTAGATTCAAAATTCCAAAAAATTTGAAACTTCAAAATCTATGGAAACAAGCTAAATAAGAAGTTGTAAGTGCAAATCCAATAATCCAACAATTTTTCTAAAAGAAATTCCTAAGAATCAAGCTAAGCAAGCTTAAACTTAAAAATCTATGAAATTTTAAAACTTGTAACTCTGAGAAAACAAGAGTTTGAGAGTATACCTTGGTGCTTGAATAATAAAATGAATGAGATTCTTGTAATGAAATCGCTCCAAGTTTAGCAAATTAACAAAAAGTCAAAGATTTGAAAATTTTCTTCTTTAGGCTTCTAAAACTTTTTCAGAGAAAAAGATGAAGCTTTGAGAGTTTTAGATATAAATTTACTAAAATAAAATCCAAAAACTTACTTTTCCTTCCTAACTTTCGAAGTCGGTTTGCAAAAATCTAAAAATCGGTTTGGTGTTTGTTAAAACCGTCTTAGAAATAAATTGGAAAACCAAGTGTTGAGGCACTTACCTTAGCCCATCGGCTACGATGCCTTATGCAACGATGACATCAATCGATGGGAGCAAGGCCCAGACGAAGGCTGAAAGACCAGTCCCACCGGCCATGTGGCCAACTTTGGCTCGAATCAGTGGTGAGCTTTAGGTGAGGTACACGGTCGAGGCATGAGGCCCTTCCCATCGGCCGCGATGCTGCTGGTGCCACAGACCGATGGCTGGTACTCCATCGCCCGATGGAGACTTTTTTTAGGCCGTTTTGTGATTTTATTCAGTTGTTTTGTAATCCAAACAAACGTTTAGATTTCTGAACAGTTGGGAAGTGTTATAGGAAGCCATTCATGATACTAAAATTTTTTTAAACATTTTTGATAGTGGATTTGGTGAGAGGTTTAAAAACACAGACATCAAAAGATGTCTAGGAATTTTAGACTACAAGAGAAGTCTACGCGGATTAGTTTTGTAGTTAACCATAATAAAAAATTATTGACTTCTTTTAGTAGATTTCGAAAGAAGTATGCGTAAAGACTTCAGCTGAAGTTTGCTTTTTTAGAGCTTTTCTGAAGTATGTTGGGGGCTTGACTTTCTCAGAACTGAATACTTCTTTTTAAGTCTATCGACCTTACGCATATTTATTTTGAAATCTACTCACTTCTCAAAGTATAAGCATACTTAAAAACAAGTATACTCTAAAAGGGCAATATTTTGTGGTTTGTTCAATTACAAAACTAACCTCAGCAGACTGCTCCAAAAGTTAAAGTTATGGTCAACTAAACAATGAACCTCACTTTTACGCATACTCTAAACTAGATGTCTTCTCCAAAAAGTCAATTTTGGTCAATTACAAGACTTCATGTGAAGTCTCCAAGATTTTCTTTTTGTTTTCAAAGAAAATGTGTAGACTTTAAGTGCAGTCTACTCAAGTAATTTTTAATTACAAAACTTGCCCCAACACTGATTAGGAGACTTCACCTTAAGTCTAATCTGGTTTCATACTGCAAATCAAGTCTGCAGAACGCATATTTGCAATTTAACAAAAATGAAGCTGAAGAGTTACCTTGATCCGATATGAGTTCGATTTCAGTTTCTTCAATGCCAATAATTGAAATACAAGTGTAAGTCCTTATGTATGCCAAATCGACCAAATAACAACATGCAACAACTTAAAATTTAAAAAGCAAACAAAAATTAGAGAGATGTTTTGTTTGAATTGAAGAGAAAATGAGAGATTATGAAGTTTTGAGATAAAGGTTGAGAATTCACCCATGGAAATGGCTTTGAATGAATCATTTAGAGCTTCTATTTAGATTGTTAATGGTGGTTTGCAAAATTGAAAAAAATAGAATGTGAATATGTGAAATTGTTAAGGATTTATGTATATTTTTATATTTCTGTTTTAATTAAATAATTTACTTATAATGGCAAGATTGATAAATATTTATTTGTGGGAAGGGAAAACATGATATTTTGAAAAAAAAATGAGAGAGAAGGTTACATTTGCAATTGACTTCAAGTTTTAGGTCATTTTTAAAATCATCCCAAAGTTAACCTAAAATTTACTATCTACTTGGTCATTTATATAAGCCGATTACCAAACTAAATCATGATCGACAATATTAACTAAAATCTTTTTTATTCCTCACAAAACTTATAAAGTTTTTCTCATCAATATTTTTTGAAAATATTAATTATTTTCAATATTTTCAAAAATAAATAAGAAAATTTGATATCATTTATATATTTTACTGATGAAAAATTTGGTTGTATATTTTGAATAATTTTGGTTGTATAAAAAAGAACAAAGATTTTACTTAATGTTAATGTTGTCGATCATGATTTATTTTCGTCAATCGGATTATATAAATGATCAAGTAGACTAATAGATCCTAAACAAATATAATTTGTACGAATAAAATAATTAAACAAAGAGATTAATAAAATATGTTATTTTAATATATATATATATATATATATTTATATATATATATATATATATATAGTTAATTTTGATGAAATTAAATTGAAAAGAAAAATAAATTATATTGTTATTGTGATACATTTTTAATTCATAAATAATCTATTAAGGGTAACATAAATAAACTATAATAGATCGGTATCTAATCTAACATCATCATTAAACTTGGTTGTCCAATAAATTTTGTATAAAAGATTAAGAGTCAAATAGAGATTATGAAAAATTTGTCTTATATGATATGATTCTAAGTTTGAAGGAATATGCAATCGTTGATTTGTAATCTTATTAGAAAAATATGAAGTAAACTATGTTTTTAACGTCATTAGAATTATAAATAACGACATAACAAAATTTATGAAAAAAGTTATTATCATATTTGAATTGATTCTTATATTCGATAAATACAATACTATTCAAAAATAATGTATATAATCTCAAAAAAATTTCATCTAAAAACATTAGTTAGAAATGCATTCCATAATTGGTAACCCAACTAGGAGGTATAGTTTAGATAAACAAAATCATGAAAAAAGAGTTGAGAACCCCGAGTCAGACAATCCACTTGTAAATCCTTCGTACGCGGGATGAAAGTTAGGGAGAATCATGGGATGTGTTTACATAGCGCTTGAAATTCTTTTAAGAGTGTGTGAAAGGCTAGCCAGTCTTCCAGTTTTTGAGTAATAGTAATGAGCTCAACACAGTCCGTCTCAAAATGTTGACAATCTAATCCTCGATCGCGTATTTCCGATATCACCTATTAAATCTTCCATTTCTGAATGAATAGTGATAAGTTTTGCCGATGACACTTTCCCCCACGTATTGCTATTTGTTCTCCCATATATAGACAAACCCATACAAGTTTAGCAGTCGGGTCATTTGATTTCCAAGAGTCATCTAGATTGCAAACTAACCCATTAATCGCTCTCGAATTTGGTAGGTGTCTGTCAGGGGTAACATGTATAATGTGCATTGACTTCCAGGTTGAGTATTCAATTTTCGTAGTCTGAAGAAGTTCCCCGATAATGTGCTCAAATTTAAACCAAGAGAATTAGCACCTTATGCAAGTGCATAATGGTTGTGGTAGTACTTAAGGATCGAATCCAAAAGAAGCAAGAACAACACTACGAGTTTACTGGATACAAATTAAGCTAAAGCAAAAATATGAGGTTTTGTTTTATGGGTTTATGAGGAAAAATTTTTTTCACTAAATAATCTAAAATCATCAAGAAAATGAGTTGAAAATATCAATAAGAGAAAACATTGGGCAGTGGGGGAAAATCTCAGGTTATCAAAGATTGATTGAAACGGATAAAAAGACCAATAAAGTCAATAGGTTAGTACTAGAACTCGAATCATGCAAGGATAATTAATCTACTACTGTAATATCAATTATTGATGTGTAAAAACCTAAATTATTCAACTACCATTGGTAATCAAATGAATAAATAATCATAAAGTTCAGATTGAAAAGTTCACCAAAAAAAAACTCAGTGAAATCACTCTCGTGAATACCAAGGTTTTTGCTCACCCATATTATTCAAGGAAATTCAACAACAATTTTAGAGAGAAAATCATTCTTAAAATACAATATCTAGATGGTCAATCAAGCAAAAATCATCAAATAACAATCTAGATGAAGAACCCAATGAAAATAACCAAATCTAACAACCTAACAATCAATCCATGAATCTCCTTTGAAAACCCCTAAACCCAATGGATAAATGAATCAACACTCATAATAACAGTAGATATGCATGATATATAAGTTGAAAACATCAATTGATTAAGAGCTAAAAGGTTTAGAAACATAGCAATATCGATTACAAAACTAGACATTTTCCTTAGAATCTTTTGAAATCAAATCCCTTCAAGAAATAAGTATGGCATGATTTCTCTAATTCCTTGGTCTATTCTATCTTTAAAATTCGTGGCTCCTACTCCACAAAAGGCTAAAAATATGTATTTATAGGGTTAGGTCATAAAATGTCGGTTTAGATCTAGTTTGGAGTCGAAACACGCTTCCACCGGTCGGGGCACTTTTTGGCACAAGTCAGTGGGAAACTGTCCGTCACCCGGTGGGAAAGTGAGTTTGCACCAGCTGGTGTGGTTTTTTTTTTCCAGACTGGTGGTGAGCTCCATCTTGCGTGCATTTCACTTTCAGGCCAAACAAACTTAGTCTTCAGTATATTTGGTGTATCTTTTGATCCACTAATCTAAATGATTTGAAACAAACTTCATTGGAAAGATAACTCCGAATTCTAGTTTTTGTCTTCATTTTATAAAAATAAATTGAAGGGAAGGCATTCATCTAGGATGATATTTTGGATGAATGAAAGCTATAGAGAAACTGACTTTTGCTCCAAATTGTTCCAAAATTCATTTTTTGACCTGAGATGACTTTAAACACTATAAATACAAAAAATGTATCATTATTGATAAAGAAAATCATAAAAATTTCTGAAAATGAATAAAAATCCAAGGTAAAAACAAGTAAAAGAATGGTTTATCAACTACCCCAGACTTATCTTCTTGCTTGTCCGAAAGCAAAGAAAATCCAAGAAAAAGAGGTTTGAAAACGCGGAAACATATCTTTATATAATGAAATAATAATTCCTCTAGGTCATATTGGTTATCTACATACAACAGCACTAACATACATAGATTAACATCCATGTAATTCCTCTAGGTCCTATCGGTTATCTACTCGCTCCTAGTTATTTCTAAGGTGTAGTCTCATCGATGGAATATCGATCGAAGAACAAGTGATTGCTACTCAAACAAGTTCCCAAACACATTTGACCTTCATATAGCTCAATCCATGTTCTATTTTTATGTATTAAAGGCTGATTTCCCCTACTTTTCAAAGGTATCATTTTGTTTCTCTATCAGTACCTTCAAGAATCAAATTTTCCTACTTTTCTAGGGTATCATTTTATTATTTCTATAGAACTCTTCTTCTTTTCTTTCTTTCTTTTTTGATTGAAGTACAAGTGTACTAAGTCTCCATGAGTCTATACGGTACGAGATTGTTTTTCATTACCATAGTACAAAATGCTCATTAAAATGTTTAAGTCTCATTTGCACATTCAAAAGTCTCGTTTGTGTTTCTTAAACCCCATAGCACATACTTCACTTTTTTTTAAATCTCATGATGAATGTATAAAGGAGAGGAGGCATGCATGAATATTCTCAAGAGATACAAAATTAAGAAGAGATATCAAGTCAAGAAGAGCTAAGGAATGAAAACATTTGGGAAATGAGCCGGATTCTAGATCACATTTCAAACCAAGGTCATAGCTACATCATCCACCGTGAATGCCAAACTCTTTTTCTCTCAATATAGTTTTGTCCCAAGAGGTTTTCTATGTTGAGGTTTCTAATTAGGTAGTCATTTACGAGTGGCAAGTTTGGCCTTTAGTCCCTTTGGTTCCCACTGACCAAACTTGAGAGAGGGTATTAGAGTGAATGAAGAAATTGAGAGATATAGGCGGAAGTCATCAAGACAAGGCCAATCATATCTTTGTAGAAGAAGAAGAAGAAGAGGAGAAGATTCTTAGCCGAAGTCATCAAAACAAGGTCAAAGACTATCATAATATTAAAGATTATTTCATCTAAGCATGATTAATTCAAAAAAGCATGCTATGGAGTCAAGAACGAAGAAGCATGTCATGAAGTCAAAAAAGCATCAAGAACTCAAAAATTAGATTTGGATAAGCAAATGGTATTAAGAATTAATTCAACAAGTATGAATTAATCTTAATCATAATTGTTTGAAACAATTCAACAATACAAAGCTATTCTTGGAAGCAAGTGGTGCCATTAACAAAGAGAAGAAGAGGCTTACCATTTTTGAAAATAAAATCACATGTTGTATAAGCTAAACAAGACTCTAAATCTATTCTAGGGAGTCAATATGACTGTTGGGGACCAAGAAGGAAGGGATTACCATTTGTGTAAATTAAATAAGTGTCACATGTAGGAGCTAACAAGAAGGAAGGATCAAGATATGTCCCTTTCAAGAAGCTTGTGAACGTTGGGGTTGTGACAAAAGAGTATCTATCTTGTTTATAAATTATGCTAACTTGTTATACTTATTTTATTTACGTGAGTTCTCTATATAAAGAAATTTTCTCCTTGTACAAAATTCAATTCAAGAAATAAAAGAATATTACACCCTTCTCTCTTGAATTCATGTATTCTTCTTCTCAATATTCTTAATTAATATTCACAATGTATATTGTTAGAAGATCACGATTTAGAGGTTGCCCTTAAGATCACGATTTAGAGGTTGCTCACCATATTCTTTTTTATTTACTTCTTCAACTCTAGATTAATGAGTCTAAAATCTCTTCATCTTAAGTACAAAAATTCAAAGTGATTTGACACTAACAAGGATTAGACTCAAACTAAGTGTTTTGTCCTCATACAATCAGTTTACTCTCTACTATTTTTGGTTATATTTGAGATATTTTATAGGATTCATCCACAAGTTAGTTGTCTCTTCCCTTGTTGAGAATTAGTTATCTTTATGTGGGTAAAGGAGATACAATTAAAATTCGACTGTTGTCTCTCTTGTTATGAGAAAAACTCTCATAAACACCAACATGGTATCAGAGCTTGGTGTCTCTTTCTTTGGGAAACTCATTCTCAGTTTTTATGTTTTTTTTTCTCTCCCATTTCATCGTTTTATAAGTTGGTTTTGTTCTTGTTGGTGCTGAAAATAATTCAAGGGAATTAATGGTGCCAAGAATTCAAGTTTAAGGGAGGCAAAAGAAATTCAAAAATTCTTCACCTCTTGGTTGTATCCATTTTGATAATAGCTCATTTTAAAGAAGCATATATGTTGTTTCATTGTGTTCAAACCATAGAATACACATCTTTAGTATTGTTTTAACGGTTTAATTTTTAAATGCAGTCCTTTAGCACCAACTTCTTATTGAAACTTGGATGTTATTGGATGATAAAGATTCTGCAAAACTCAAGAAAACAAAGAGCAAAACTCTGTCTATAAGAATTCTTAAGCAAAATTCCTTATTCTCTATTCTCCATTCAATTCTATTGTCCATCATACTCTTATTCTCCAATACTTTTATTCTCTAGTTACTAATATATATTCTATTGAGCTTTGCTCAAGCATACTCTCAGACCTAAGACTAACTACCATTAGCCTATATTTTACTATTCTTTAGAATTTTCACATTCTCTTGTTTAAAATATGTCAAAAAATCTCACAGGTTTTTGAGACTGATTTTAAACTCATCAAGGATTCAAAAGAAGCACTAAGAAGGCAGAACACAATATTTGGTGTTCGAACAATGACCACTTGATGGGAAGCTATGAATCAACCTGAGACTAGGAGTTAGAAAAATTACCATAGAGCCTACATAACAAGACCCACCTAGTTTAACTAGACTGAATTGAACATGGTGGACCCAAAGAGGCTGAATAAAAGAAGCAAACCAATAATGGTGGTTATGGCAGAAGTTTATGTGGAGAGGCAAGCTAATGGGAAGCTATGAATCTTCCCAAAGCATGTGTGTTGGAGCAAAGGTGTTAGAACACAAGATGTTCAAGAAATATTTTCAAGACATGGCTTCAAACCACGAACAAGACAAGAATCATTCACAAGATGAATAGAGCCGAATTATTTACAAAATTCTTCTATCCATTTAAAAAGGTTAAACTCTAAACTATACTCTATTTAATTCTGATATTTGTTCCATTACTTTAGTCCACAATTCTAATTAAAATGCTTAAGTCTCTCATTTACAAATTCAAAAATCTCATTTGTGTTTCTTAAACTCTGTAGCATATACTTTAAATTTTTTCTTCAAATCTCATGATGAACGTTTAAAGGAGTGGAGACATGTATGGATGTTCTCAAAGGAAACACAATTTGAAACCAAGAGGCTCATAAGAAGAGATATCGAGTCAAGAAAGGCTAACGAATGAAAACATATGGGAAAGGAGCCGGATTCTAGATCACATTTCAAACCAAGGTACTAGCTACATCATCCTACATGAATACTATACTCTTTTTCCCTCAATATAGTTTTGTCCCAAGAGGTTTTCTATGTTGAGGTTTTTAATGAGGTAGTCATTTACGAGTAGCAAGCTTGGCTTTTGGTCCCTTTGTTTCCCGTCGATCAAGCTTGAGGGAGGTATTAGAGTAAATGAAGAAATAGAGAGATAGAGGTGGAAGTCATCAAGACAAGGACAATCATCTCTTTGTAAAAGAAGAAGAAGATAAGAGTCTTGGTCGAAGTCATCAAGACAGGGCCAAAGACTATCAGAATATTAAGGATTAATTTATCTAAGCATGATTAATTCAAAGAAATATGATATGTAGTCAAAGAACAAGGAGCATGCCATGAAGTCAAAGAAGCATCTAGAACAAAAAAATAAGATTTGTATAAGCAAATGATATTACGAATTAGTTCAACAAGTATGAATTAATCTAAATCATACTTGTTTGAATTAATTCAACAATACAAAGGTATTCTAGAAAGCAATTGGTGCCATTAACAAGGAGAAGATGAGGCTTACCATTTTTGGAAATAAAAATCACATGTTTTATAAGCTAAAGAAGAGTCCAAATCTATTCTAGGAAGTCAATATGGCCGTTGGGGACTAAGAAAAAAAGGATTACCATTTCAGGAAATAAGAGTCACATGTTGGAGCTAAAAAGAAAGAAGGATCAAGATATGTCCATTTCAAAAAGCTTTTGAATGTTGGGGTTGAGACAAAAGAGTCTCTATCTTGCTTTTAAATTTATGCTAACTTATTGTATTTATTTTTATTCACATGAGTTCTCTACATAAGGAAATCTTCTCCATCCTCTTAGACTCTATTACCGAGAAAGCTTCTGCGGTTTGTGTCTTAGATGCCAGCAGCCACGGGGCATGCCGGCTTCGTTGCCGACATCATCCCTTCTCTTCTCTCTTTTCTACTTCTCCCTCTCTCCCACTCTTTGTGATGTTGCGTCAACAGTTGGATTTTGGCTTCTTGTTGACGGTTCCGTCCGTTTCTTTTCAGCTTTGCAGTGAAGACATCATCGTCTTCGGCGAGAATCCACGACCCGCAGACGAGTCTCTGCTCTCTACAACAAGGATACTCTCAGTTAATTTTCATAGAGTTTGTTATGTTAGATTTTTTGCTTGTCCTTGCAAATCTATGTTGTTGCTATCTTCAGCCTTATATCCTCAACTCTCCAGATCTGGGTTTACCTCTCGAGGATTCTGAAAGTTTGAAGTCTACGGAGTCTGCAAGTGGTCGCTTGTTTCAGAGCCTCTTGTGTCATCGTGGGATTACTCTTTTCTTGGATCCTGCCTAGAGAGTATCTCTTTCCGGTGGATATCTCTCGCCGACGTTTACTGGAATCATCTTTTCTTCTGCTACGTCATCAAACCCTATCCGCCACTATGGTGATGAACTTTTATTTTTCTCATATGATGGATATGTTCCAATCTCATCGCTGGCCTTTTATGGGATTCACATCCCTTCTGCTGCGTCGCCGATCTCTGTCCACCACCACGGTTATGAGCTTTTCTTTTGCTCAAGTAACCTCCATCATATCAATTGGTGATTACCCCTATGTGGGTCCAAAATTTTCATTTATTACAACTAAAAGAGTTAGATCTCGAGATAGAGAGGCCTTTCTCTCTTCGATCTCCGTGCCTTTTTATTCATCGACGGTTATGTCAATGTTTTCTCTCTACAGTGATGTCACGACACCTGCGGAGGCGCCTCTGCCTATCTTCTCTATCTCTGAGTTATTGGTCATCAATTCCAGATCTAGTAATCTGCAGACTTCCAAGCCTACAACGATGATCCTATTGACATCACCTTGTTCTCCAATGCCACAATGGTGAATCTCACGGCTGGATCCAGAGTAGAGCCAATTTCTGACCTCAATTTATCATATCTATCCCAGATCTTGAGATCCTCATCGTACTTTTCTCTAAACTGGATAATGTCGGTTCCTTTGGTAGACGGAGGTGAAACCTTCACCTGAATGTCATGGAATTGGCTAGATCTGCCATAATGAATCTTTATCCCACTGGTGTGGAAGTCCTTAGTATCACCGGAATATTCTCAGCACCAGCTATCGCGTCAGCTGGAAGTTGCTATGACTCAGATCTACGAGTTGCCGATAGGGGTTTTCTTAGTATGGCTTTGCCCCTGGGAAATCCACCGCCGATTATTGCTGTTAACTAATCCGATTCACTTCACCAGTCACCGCCATGTCCTGTATCAGCTACCGGTAGTCATCTCTTAGCTTGGATCACTCTGTCGTGAATTGCTTTGGAAATGGGCCAGGGTCCAAATTTGAAATGCCCCTTAGTTGGGCTTGTGAAACAAACTGGTTGTCTTTCAATGCAGTGGATTTTAGGGCCAACTTGAAAATTCTATATTTGGGCGTTATTTTTTGGATTTTCATTTTAATAGGGAAAATCGCATTAACAACTTTCAGAATGGCAAGCACTAGCTCTTTAAACCCACGTAATATATAGGTAT
Source organism: Anastatica hierochuntica (assembly GCA_900406275.1). Lineage (NCBI taxonomy): Eukaryota > Viridiplantae > Streptophyta > Magnoliopsida > Brassicales > Brassicaceae > Anastatica > Anastatica hierochuntica. The sequence continues at coordinate 19,393 of OVAN01003701.1, forward strand.
CACTTAAAACCATGAGGATGACATTTTTGTTATATTTAACCACAAAAATTTTCCCCGCGTGTGCACCGCCAAAATTTTGAACAACACTGTAGACGGCGTGTAATGGGGTTATATTTCTGGTGACAAAACACTGTATCTGATAAAGGAGATCAGAAAATGTGATTTCATTTTAAAAGATAAAGCACGTGTCTATTTATTAATTAAAAATTAATTTTCTCTTTAAAAAATCTTAAATCGATTTGGGAAGTAGGATTCTTAGAAATCAAAAGAAAGAGATAACATTTGAAATATCAAGAGGCAAAATCCTTGACGTAATTCATACTGGAGAAGCTTAGGTTAGCATCATCGAGAGCCAAACATCAATTTTCGAAGGCATATGCTTGAATCGAAATGGGGTAAGAGATAATTTTCTGAGTTTAGGGTAGATTTGAATCCTCACTTTTTTAGTTTTGCATGTGCGAATTGAGATTTGTTTCTGTCTTTTGATGCTAATGAATTATGTTTTTCTTGACACAGAGATGTGGATATTAAACTCAATATCCACTTTAGTGGAGTGTTGAAGAAAGTAAACAAAAATTTCATTTACGAAGGTGGAATCGGGTGCGAGACACGAATAAGGAAGTCATCAGTATTTCAATGGGAGAAATTCGAAAGCTATGCAAGGGAGGAAGTGTTGATTGATCCTCCACTCTGTCTGATTTACTACAAAGCTGTAGGAGACGACATTAAGAACCTTCAATACGTCTATGATACAATAGATCTGGACATGAATGAACTAAAGTTGCCAGGAGAGCCACACGGGGAGCTTGATATATCTGGAACATGTGATCTCTGAGCCTACACGTGCTGAGGCTCATTCTGTTGAAAGCATTCAAGGTACGAATGGTAATAATGGTGAGGATGGATATGAATGTGATGATGAATCAAATGACAAGGAAGATAATGAGGACCCTTTTGCGGGTAATGATAAAAATGAGCATGATAATGAAGGAGATGACGAAACTGAGAGGCCAAGGGAAGATGGTGAAGGTGAGAAATCTGAGGATGAGAGCCCTGCAGAAGAAGAAGAATCATTACAGAATAATGAGAATCAAAATGATGATGGAGATGATGTTGTAGAAGATGCAAGGGATGGTGCTAATGATGAGAGATTTCAGTAAGTATTTGAGGAAGGTGCAAAGACAGCTGCAAATTTTAAGGTAGCCTATTCTAGAGAAGCTGAAGAGAAGGCAAGAGAATCAAAGGAAGCAGAAGAAAGTGAAGCAGATGTGGTAGTTGGTGATCTAGAGTATCCAAATACCTTTGTAGAGTTAGAGGAGGAATGGGATGAGTGGATGAGCAAGAAAAAAATAAGATAAAGGAGAACGCATTTCCATGGAGATTTTGATAAAGAGCCATACATTTGGCTTTTCCAAAGGTTCAACAGTGGTATTGAATTTAAAGCCCAACTTCTACGATATTATTTGAACACTCAACATGATGTGAAGATGGCAAAGTCTGAGGCTATAAGAATAGTTGCAGTTTGTTGCAGAAAGAATTGTCCATGGAAGATCTTCTGTTCAGTTGAGGTACCCATTAATAAATGGATGGTGAAAGTATGCCATTATGAGCACAATCATGGCAAATCAAGCAGAGTTTCCATGTTAAAGCAAGGACTAATAGAAGGATTGTTTAGAGAAGAACTTAGAAGGAATGCATCACTTCAAGCTGCAGAGATAAAAGACACTATCAAGGCGAGGTATAACATTGTTTCACCTATCTCAAAGTGCTACAGAGGAAGAAGGATTACATTGGACTCAATCCTTGAAAATCAAGCTATTCAGTTTGGGAAGCTTTGGGACTATGAGGCTGAATGTAAAAGATCTAATCCAGGTATCACAACTGAGATAAACACCATACCTATCGATGGTGTGCAAATGTTTGACAATTTCTACATTTTTTTTTGTTGAAATTCGTCGATCTTGGAAGAGGTGTTGCAGACCAGTCATTGGTTTAGATGGGTGCTTTCTGAAATGAGAATTGAATGAGGATTTGTTAGCCGTTGTAGGTAGAGATGGAGAGAATAGATTGAACCCAATTTCATGGACAATGGTCAGAGGTGAGAACAAAGATACATGGGGATGACTTGGGAACAAGAGATAAGCTGACAATCATCTCTGACAAGCAGAAGGGTCTTGTGATTGCAAAAACATAAGAATTACCTAATTCAGAACATCGAATGTGTGCAAGGCATATCTATGCCAACAGGAGAAAAAACTTTTCAAGGTTAGAATTCAAAAACTTGTTATGGGGAGTAGCTTATTCATACAAGGTTGACCAACAAAAATCTCATGATTTGGAGTGGGAAATCGCTCTTGTTGAGGGTTCTCCATAGGTGAAGGATTCTATTCTCCAACTTCTTGATTCGTACCCAACCTTCTTAGATGGGCTTGTCTTTCTCTAGCTCGTCTTTGTTTTGATTGTTGTCTTTCAATGAGTGTTGGATCAATGTCAAGAAGTATTGTATTTGGCTCACTTCTTGACCTTGTTATCATGTACCTTCACAAATCAAAGAAAATCAACAAAAGAAAGTTAGAAACTTAAATGAAATAAGCAAAAAGTAAATCCTAGTCCTTGAATTCTTGAAATCTCTTTGAAGATTCTAGCTAAAGCCTAAATCCTCGGTAACGGCGCCAAAATTTGACAACTGGCTTTTTCGTCTAAGTTTAAAATTTATAAAACCTAAGCCTACTTACTATCCCGCAAGAAATTGAGGTCGAGTTGTAGTACTTAAGGTATCGTCCAAGGATTTAGAAGCTTATCTAGAAGAACCTAAACAAAGGGAATACACTAGAAATCCTAGTCTAGGGGGTTGATTTAGATGTGGATTGTCACGAGTATCCACTAAATCTAGCAATTAACAAGGCCAAACATATTCGAAGAGCATAAATAGAATCAATGATTAAGCAAGCAATAAATAAGAGCAAGAAATGAGTGAACTTGGATGCAAACAATGAAAAAGATCGGATCTTGAGATAATAGAAATGGGTTCGAGGTCGATGTAGAGATGTAATGGAATTTTCTAAGGCTTTATTAGAGGATTGCAGCTATTCCTATGCCAAGGATCCCTCCTTAATCGATCTACCCACTCTCATGGCGAAGATTTATTCACCCATACACATTACAAGGCTCAACTATCGTTTGTTGCCTATCTAAAAATGTAAATGATAGTGTTCCTCAAGCTATTCTTGCCATCTAGCATCTAAGTAATATCCAATTTCATGGGTCTAAGTGAAAGATATAGATCTTGTTCTCTCAAGCATTTCATCGAACACTTTCTAGGAGTGAAAAAGCAAGCAATGAACTTTGAAGAACTAAACAAGATCTAATAGGAATTTATGCTAAAATATAGCCTAAACATCCATCACAACCCTAGATCTAACCCTAGCCTGCTACATCTCAAGATCCAAGAAGGATATACTCACTAAGAGTCATGGACATCCAAAGACATAGATTTGGTCTTTGAGCTCCCATGTTCTTAGAAGTAGATCTAAACGAAAGAGATGAAGAGAAGAGATCCGAATTCACTCAAAGTATTAAAAGTAGTTATTACAAGACTTTGATCTCAAAGATAAGCAAAGATATTGAAAAGATAAAAAAAAATCAAAGGTATGTTCTTGGTTCACAAAAGAGGGTATTTATACTAAAGAGGGTAAGAGTGGGTGCCCCAAAAGCAATATTTCCTGTCAAAGTGCCCTGTCGTCACCCAAACGTAGGCTGTTGTTGAGCTTGAGGTTGACAACTGCTTACTTTGGGCAGCAGAGCTCCCAACTTAGCCTGTTGTCAACCCAAAGTGGGCTACTGTCGATCTTGCAGTCGGCAACTGCTCACTTTGGCAGCTTGTGGCTTCTTCTTTCATCATTTGTTTGATCTGTTTGGTTCCCTATTCTCCCATAGCATTTGGCTACTCTTTTCCTTGATTCCTTAGCTTCAAATCCACCTTGAATCTATCTCTAGAGCCTCCATGAATCCATCCCAAAGTTGAACCTAAAAATGCAAAGAAATGACAAGCCAATGCAATATGATCCTAAACTAGACTCTAGACTTAAACTCATGAATTCTAAGACTTATGTGCAATATATACAACCTAAATGTGGATGAAACTAGGCCAAAATGCACAAAAATATACAAGAAAATATGTACACATCATGTGGTTTCTCCATATCGAACCACCGGAAAAAGTTGCACTGATAGCCATTACCAACCTTACAACCACCACAACTGTAGAACCTGCGTCCATGATTATCAGTTCACGCTTGAGCAATTTTCACAAACCGCATACAGTTGCAAAACAAAACATTCTCGTTTCTCTGCTCCACCGTAGATGAACTCCCACTGATAACTATCTGCAAAGAAAATAGTGACTTACAGGGATTACGAAATTGAGAGCTTGAATATCGAAATTGAGAGTTTGAACTCTTCAATCGATTACCTCTAATTGTCTTTCTTTTTCCTTTGCTTTATGAAACCCTAATCGAATTGGGAAAAAAGAAACTAAAACACGAACTCTATTTCCAAATCTATTTTAGTTTTTGTTAAATAGGAAAATTAATTTTTAATTAAAAAATAGACACGTGCTTTTTCTTTTTAATCGAAATCATGTTTTCCGATCTCCGTTATCAGATGCAGCGTTCCATCACCCGAAATATAACCCCGTTACACGCCGTCTACAGTGCCGTTAAATTTTTTGGCGGTGCACACGTGGGGAACATTGTCGTGGTTTAATATGACAAAAAAGTCATCCTCATGGTTTTAAGTGATAGCCATATATTATAAGGTTGAAAGTGCAAGTACTTGCCATTCTAAAGGTTTTTTATGCGATTTTCCCCATTTTTAATCCAATCATCCTTATTTTTTCTATCATAGAGAGACTAACTATGAAGTTATAGTATCCCAAAGGCCATAATTGCCATTCTCGCACCGACCATGGATGCCATTCTCGTGCCAGCCATAGACGCCTTATCTCGCCGGTATTATTCATGATGTGTTTATAAACAGACTCGACAATTGTTTATTCAAAGGGCATGATAGATGCCATTCTCTAGCCGGCTATAAATGCCATTTTCGCGGCGGTACTCCTCACAACATTTTTATATACCTAGCCGACAAGTTCTCTCACGTATGCTATAGATGCCACTTGCTATACGTGAATTTATCATCCAACATTCTGACCAGTTTCTCTGTGACTAAAAGTGTCAAGAACTCTTCTGTCTAAATATTCAAAACTCTGGAACTTTCAAAATAAAAAAGAAGGATGTTCTCATTCCAATCATCTAGTCTTTCGGAGACCGTTTCCCTCATCCTGGATATCATTTAGAGCTGGACTTTTCCTAGCAAAAATATTGATATTAAAGGGTGTTGGTCCGCGAGAGTTCCCTCTCGTCGTGATCATCCTTTTTAGGGAGCTAGTGCTTTGGCACATATGGCGCAAACATGGAGTTTTAAAACCACATAGACCTTTGTGTCTCAACCGTGATATTTGTGTGCTTATTGGTTGACGAGGAGCTCTCGACTGTTTTCTGTAATAGCGAAGGCGTTTTGACTATTTACACCAATCTTTCTTGTTGGTTATTTTTTTAGTTTCCACTTTTACCGTTTTACTCTTCATTCGATAGTACATTATGTATCTCTCAACCTTGTAAGGCTAGCGGGTGTCTTTGGTTTCTCCCTAGCAGAGATTCTTATACTGCTTACTTAATGAAAAAACGGTGCGGTGAAAAAAAAGGAACTCTTCTCATTGTACAAAATTTATTTCAAGCAATATAAGAATATTACACAATTTCTCTCTTCAATTTTGTGCGTTCTTCTTCTCATTATGGTTAATTAATATTCATAATGTATAATATTAGAAGATTGCGGTTTAGAGTTGCCCTTAAGGCAGCCTATTAATTGTCTAATTCTTGTTAAACACTCACCATATTCTTCTTCATTTAGTTCTTAAACTCTAGATTTATGAGCCTAAATCTTCATCATCTTAAGTACACAAACTCAAAGTGTTGTGATACTAACAAGGATTAGTCACAAATTAGAGTGTTCCATCCTTAGAAAATAAGTTTACTATCTACTATGTTTGGTTATATCTGAGGTATTTTATGGGGATTCAATTACAAGTTAATTGTCTCTTCCCTCGTTGAGAATGAGTCATTTCATCAAAATTTGATTGTAATCTCTCTTGTTATGAGACAAACTCTCATAAAACCCAACATGGTATCAGAGCTGGGTGTCTCTTACTTTGGGAAACTCATTCTCATATTTTCTGTTTTTGTTTCTCTCCCATTGCATCGTTTTTATATGTTGATTTTGTTCTTGTTGTAGCTGTAAATAATACAAGGGAATTAATGGTGGCAAGAATTCAAGCTTAATGGAGGGAAAAGAAATAAAAAATGCTTCATCTCTGGGTTGTATCCATTTTGATCATTGCTCTTTTTAAAGAAGCCTAACTGTTTTTTCATTATGTTTAAACCATAAAAAAAAACACATCTTACGTGTCGTTATAATGGTTTGATTTTTAAATGCAGTCCTTTAGCACCATATTCTTATTGAATCATGGATGTTCTTGGATGCTAAAGCTTCCGCAAAAATCAAGAAAATATAGAGCAATACTCTGTCCATAGGAACTCTTAAGCATAATTCCTTATTCTCCATTCTCTAATCTATTCTATTCTTCATCATACTCTCACTCTCCAATACTATTATTTTCTGGTTACTAATACTCAATATTCTCTTGAGCTTTGCTAAACCATACTCGGACCTAAGGCTAACTACCTTTAATCCAATTTTTTTTATTCTGTCTAATTCTCACATTCTCTTGTTTTAAACATGTCCAAAAATCTCATAGGTTTTGGAGACTGATTTTATACTCGATAAGGATTCAAAAGAAGCATTAAGAAGTCATAACACAACACTTGTTGTTAGAACAGTTACCTCTTGATGGGAAGCTATGAATCATCCCAAGGCTTGGAATTAGAATAGGTGTTGTTGAGCCTACACAACAAGACTGACTTAATTTAACAAGGCTAGCTTAAACATGGCAGACTCAAAGAGGCTGACCAGAAGAAGTAGACCAATAATGGGGTTATGGTGGAAGTTTATGTGGAGAGGCAAGCTAATGGGAAGCTATGATTCAGCCCCAAAGTATATGTGTTGGAGCTAAGGTGTTAGAACACAAGATGTTCAAGAAAGTTTTTCAAGAAATGGCTTCAAGCCATGAACAAGACAAGAATTGGCCAATAGATGAATAGAGCCGAATCACTTACGAAATTCTACTCTGCATTTAAAAGGGCTAAACTCTAGACTTTATCCTATTTAATTCTATAAATTTATTCATTATCTTAGTCCAAAATGCTCATTAAAATGCTTAAGTCTCTCATTTGCAAACTCAAAAGTCTCATTTGTGTTAAAACCCCATAGCATATACTTCATATTTTTTCTTTAAATCTCATGATGAAGATTTAAAGGAGAGGAGACATGCATAGATATTGTCAAGGAAAACACAATTTGAAACCAAGACTCTCATAAGAAGAGATATCAAGTCAAGAAGGGCTAAGGAATGAAAACATTTGGGGAAGGAGTCGGATTATAAATCACATTTCAAACCAAGGTCATAGGCTCATAGCTACATCACTCATCGTGAATGCTATACTCTTTTCCCCTCAATATAGTTTTATCCCAAGAGTTTTTCTAAGTTGAGGTTTTTAATGAGGTAGTCATTTACTAGTGGCAAACTTGGCCTTTGGTCCCCACCGACCAACCTTGAGGGAGGGTAATAAAGTGAATGAAGAAACGGAGAGATAAAGGCGGAAGTCATCAAGACAAGACCGATTGACAAACCATATTTTTACATGTTTTTACCTTAGGTTTTTATTCATTTGTAGAGCTTTTTATACTTTTCTTTATCACAAATGGTAGTTTCTCGTATTTGTAGTGTTAAAAATTCATTTTAGGTCGAACAATGCATTATGGAGCAATTTGAACTTATTTTGACCAAAAGTTAGTTTTTGGAATGTTTCGTTGCATCAAAAATATCATCGAAGGCGAAGGCCATACCCTCAATCGAGTTTGATGAAATTTGGACAGAAAATAGCATTTGGAGTTAGCTTTCAAATGGGGTTGGTTTAAAGCAATTAGATCTCTGAATCAAAAGTTATAAGCGTTTTAGGGAAGACTGATTCATTTTCCCTGAAGCTAGAATGTGCCCAGAAGTGAGCAGTGATCGGGTTTTGACAAGAATGAAGCACCAACCCGTGCCACAAGCCTCCCTGACTAGTTGGCGAGATTTTTGCACCGGTGTGGGTCAAAAAATCCCCTAAACAACTTTTCTTGACCTAATGTTATGTATACTTATTTTTAGCCTTTTGTGAAGACAGAGCCACCCTAGTAGCACAAAAATCATATTAGAAACAGAGTTATCTCGTCCTTAACTCCATTGGAGATTTCGATCTCAAGCTTTGTCTTTGGGAGATAGATTCCAACTCTTGTATCAACATAGAGAAGTTCTCTAAACTCTTATTGTTTCTAATACTCTTTGAGATGTTTCCTTTTGATTTTGATTTCTTTTCATCTCTGTCCATGTGTGAGTAGTCACTTGTTAGTTTGTAGAGAGTCAAAGGATCCATGAATTCATGAGTTTATCGAATTGATGTAGGAAATAATTAGTTAGTTCTTCATCTTTGCTTGATCTTAATGTTGTAGCTAACTTGATCAC
>OVAN01003702.1:0-28135 GCA_900406275.1 Anastatica hierochuntica
ATGTAAAATTTTTTTTCCTTTTAAGTGTATTTCTGTAAATTAATCTATTATTTATTAATGTTTGTTGATGAAGATTTTTGTTGCATATTTGGGATAATGTTGATTGTTTATAAATCTTACAACAATTAATTTTTGATTATATGAAAAATGATTTTCACAAAACTTTTTAATTTTAGCTATATAACAATCACTTTCTATGTTGATGCATGAATTTTTATGTCTATATTTCAAGGCAAAATATATTTATTTGATTAAAATAAAATATATTTTGATATATTTTTTAATTGAAATTGAATATATTTTGATATATTAAAGTAAAATATTAGATTAGGTATAAAATTATATTACATTAGTATTAGAAAATATTTATTAGGAAAATATTAATTTATACATTATAGTTTAATATTTTTGATGAAGATCTGCGTGTAGTTTTAAATAAAGATTTTTTAACCAAATTAATCTAAACAATTTCATGTCATCATTTTTTCCCTTCCATGTCACATTTTACCTCTATCCATGTCATCATTTTGAATCAATAGAATTAAAGCAAACAAAAATTTTATCACTAAAATTACTTTCCATTTAATAGTATAGATTAGTATTAGAAAATATTTATAAGGATAATATTAATCTATACATTATAGTTTAATGTTTTAAATGAAGATCTGTGTGTAGTTTTAAATAAAGATTTTTTTAACCAAATTAATCTCAACAATTTCATGTCATCATTTTTTCCCTTCCATGTCATATTTTACCTTCATCCATATCATCATTTTGAACCAATAGAATTAAAGCAAATAAAAATTTTATCACTAAAGTTACTTTCCATTTAATAGTATAGATTTTGATAAGATGAGTAGTCAACTAGAAAAGGCCAAAGTATAAGTCTTGGAAACTTTTTGAAGTGATTTGATTGTGATATAAGAAGACTAGATCAACTTCTATTTCTCTTTCTCTTCCTTTAACCAGAAAAAGCCCCTTTCTCTTTGTGCTATTTATACTTATTTCCGTGTTCGACTTAATTACAACAATCTTCATATGAATGAATATAGGCAATTTTATGGTCTAATTTCGTAGTTGCGGGTTTCTCAAGAGATAAAAATTTTTAGCTGTTATTATTATTGTACGGCAACTTGTTTTTAGGACACTAACTACTTGAGTTGAGAGAGAGAGAGAGACATCACAAGAAGTTAGGTCTTAAAAGTTTAGAGAGAACGTAAGGAGAAAGAGATTGTCACATGGTTGTTTGATTTTGATGTCCTAAATAACATGAACCACACACGTTTACTACATTTCCTCCTCTTGTATATTAACACTTATCCATGGTTTTAATGCTGATCTTCTTCTGGTAAGCCAAAAGATTAATTTGTGGACTTCCCTAATCCAATTTTGGCCAAAATCAGATTTTGTAATCAAGTCTACTCTGTCTCATATTGAACCAATTCTGCCAGAAACGTGCCTAGCCGGACCAAATCCGTTAAAACATGATTTTTTCATTCGCTTTTGCAGTTTGCGGTTAACAAAAGATAAATAGACTGGCTTGTCCATAAGACTACAACGTTTGTTTTGTTGATAGTCTTAAAAACTTTTTAAACTGATTGTGACGAACGAGACTGGTCCAACTCCTTGTAGCATTCAAAATTCTACGATTCTAAGTTTCTTCAACGTTTATTATATGTTCAAATACTTTAAACACCATTTATAAATTTCAGATGAAACTCACACGCAAACATAAAAATAGTCATGGTCTAAACAGCTTAATTACGGATTTGATTAGGCCATGCATGACTCAAACGGTACGTACCGACGGATCAAAAGCACATCCAATCAAAACACTCAACATATATACTAATTTATGAGTTACTAAAATAATACTTTTTATCTAAAGGAAAAAGTAAAAGATAAAATGTTAGGAGCTAGTAAATATAACGTTTCCGACTCACATTTTCCCCGCTAATGCAGAATGAGTCTAAAATGTATTTTACTCCAATGTATTACTTCAAAACTGGAACAATCAATATGATTTTTTTTAAAAAAATAACTCCATTTTACTTTAAACTAGAGTTGAATCCGCGCGACGCGCAGATATATTTTTTATTATATACATCTGAGTTGAACCGAAATGAATTCGAGACAATATCCGAACGGATTTTTTTTCAAGGTATTTTAGGTATCAAATATTATCCGAACCCGGACAACTACCCGATAACTTCGAAAATTCAAAAATCTAAACCCGAACCCAAAGAAATAACCGAAAATCAGAAACTTTGAATCTAAACACAAATCCAAAACGAAAAATAACCGAAAAATTCAAATATCATGAACCCGAACACGAACTTAAAACCTGAAAATCCCGAAAAAATCGAAAAAAAACCAGAGAAAATCCAGAAATACCGAATCCAACCCTGAAAATCCCAAAGATACTCGAACCCGAACTCAAAACATTTTCAGGTATATTAGAATTTTCTTTAAGTTACCAAACCGGATCCCAGCCCGAATAGATCTGACACGAACCTGTTCCAATAAATATACATACATGGCTAAACTTTAGGTATTTAAAAATCCGAATGGACCCAACCTGAAGATCCGACCCGAGATCCGACCTGAATGCCCACCCCTGCATATAAAATATATACTTAAAGATATTTAAGACAAAGTTGTTTTATCTATTATTATTTATATAATTAAATTAGTTTTTTTAATTTATTTTTTTTAGATATTTTAGTTGTATGTTTTTTTTATTTTATTTTTTTAAATCGAGATTTTTTATTATACAACTTATTAATTATATATTAATATTATATGATTAAAAATATTTTTATTTTGAAAATATTTTCTTTTAGGTATTTTCATAATAATAATTCCAATATATTAAATACCAAATAAGATTTTTTTTCTCCAAAAAATATTAAGAGAATCTGGGATGAGATCTAGGAAGTTATATTTTATTGTTAACTAAATAATAATGAATGTTATAATTATTTTTAATGAATTGAATAAGTTAAAACTTAAATGACAACATTTTAAGTATAAAAAATAGGAATTAGTTTTAATATAATAAATAAATATAGGGTAATATCTGTTTATACTCCATTTAAAGTTCAAAATGGAATAAAATTGGAACGAATTTTCCTATAAGCTCCATTTTAGAATAAATTTTAGAGTGTGATTGGAGATGCTCTAACAGAATGTTGGAGTTAAATGCTCATGTTAACATTTGCTTTTTGTTAAAATGTTGTAATATTTATACAACTCTTCCATAAAAATTTCAAATTTAAAAATAAGTGCAAATGCAAATGTTAAGAGAACACACTAAACATTGACATTAATTTTAATAAAACAATATTAAAAAGAAAGATATAAAAGATAAATTCATAAGTTGAGCAGTAATAGATTAGGCAACAAAGTGTCTGAGTGAAAGAAGAAACTAAAAAGCCAACGATTTATAATTAGCTTATGTGTGGCTAATGGTTTTATTACAAAATCTACTACATCAGAAGAAAGAGGAGAGAAACGTTTTATTTGTTTACCCCATAGATACTGCCACAGGGCTTAGGTTGTAAGAATTGGAGGCAGGAAATCAGATTTATTACCGAGGATACGGGCTTTAGTGTCCGGAAAGAATTCAAATCCCGGGATCTCATTGATGTCTCCTTGACTAGTAATACTGATCGGGTAGCGGAGGAGATGACCAGGAAGATCATGTTGAAGTGACTCACTTGAGTAAAGATCCCAATACTTATCAGCAATGCGGTTAACTTTCTTGACACATTCTTGGCTCGACGGATTGAGGAAGGTTTCATCGAGCATTCCTAAATGTTCATACCATAAGGACATGCGGAATCCATGGATTTGACCTCGAGCTGGCTGTCTTGTCGATAGATGATATGGTTGATAGCCACCCATTGCTATCTCTGAGTCTCTTGCACCATCCATTGACCTCTGGTTGATATTTGCTGATCCTATTATTATGTACTCATCGTCAACTGCAAAATTAGAGGTTGAATCATTTAGGTAACATCGAAAAATAATAAATTCTGACAGTATTGCAATACTCACCTATCATCATTTTAGTATGAACATAGATCATGAAACGACGTGCTTCTTGTGCTCGGATATAGTCAGTGTCCGGTTCAGGTTTCTCTGAAGGCTCATACTCTCCATCTTTCTTGACTTCTCGGTTGCCAAGGCAGAAGAATGTCAGATAATCTCGTGGATCCTCTTCCTCGAGTCCCTTTTCTCTAAGGGCCTTGATTATATCTTTGTACATCATCTCCATTGTTCTTCTCTGCCAATCTAATATAGCCTGGACTGATCCACTGTCAGGAATCCCTTCAGGCCACATGGGAACAACGACATAGACCCTAAACCTCTCCCCCGCCTTGATCTTGCTAACAATCTTTAAAGATAGCTCCTTTGGAATCAAATGCAGAGCGTTGATCTCCTCTGGTTTGATTCCATCCGCGCTCCAAGCAAAAGAGCTTCCGAGGAAGTACTGGTTTTCGATATAGATGAAATCTTTGGCTCGTCTAATCGCGTGAATGTATGCATCCTGAATACTCCTATCAATTATATTATCTTTTCCACTCACAAGACCTGCTTCTGCTGCAGCTTCAGGGGATTCAGGAAATGCAGCAGCTGCTCCACCATCAATAGATCTAAAAAGCTGGACATTCCACACATCGTGATCCTCTGAGAACAAAACAGGAGAAGGAGGGATGATGATGTCGTCGAGATCTCTCATTTTAACCAAGATATCTTTGCCGCCTTGTCTACTCCATCTCTGTTCAAAGTTATACAGAACATCCCAAGCAATAGGTCCTTCAAGACGACAGTGAATGTCATGCCATGGCTCTCTAGGACCACCTTTGGTTATTGCTGCACCAGTGAAATTTGGTTGATGGAAGTCATCGTGATGCGCAGTGTCCAATGTTCTAAACAAGGAATGAAATGGAGTGTCATATCTTCCATCACAAAGATCAAGACCACCAACAAAACTCACAATTCTCCTCATTCTTGATCCTCCACTTGGCATTTCGCTGTCAACAACAACAATCTTTTGGTGATGAGTGAACATTGTTGAGACTTGCAAGTTTTGGACTATGCTTCCACCATCATCAGGGTTACGGGGACACAAAACACAATGCACGTCGGTTCCTCTGAAAAAATTCTCCGTTTCTTCATCATGAGTAGCCATAAGTCCATCCTTTTTCAGCACATCAACTGATGTTCTATCGTCCCAAACAAGCAAAACAACCTTCACACCGTCGCTAGCCTTCTTCTTGAGTAGCTCACCAATTGTCACATCTCCTCCTTGTTTCGGCCTCCTCGAGTCTCTCACTAAAGAAATCTCAGTGTAAACAGACCAACCGGTAATGTAAATCAAGTGTTTTGCATTAGTAATTGCATCAAAAATATCCTCCCAACATCGATTTGCCTCGTAGTTTTTCCCTCCCGCGAGAGGGATTCTCGGGACAAAGTTTCCTGGAATATGAGCATCTTGATAAAGAGAAACTTTGCATCCTTTTCTCTGGGAGAAGAATGTGTAAGGAACTCCCGGAAATTTAGCACTTTTGATACCTCGATTCCAATTTTTATCCTTTTCAACACCGAAATACTGAAGTTTCACGTGAATCTTTGATCCACCATCAATGGGTTTCTTCTCAGTATCTAAAATCTCAACCCATGTATCAACTTCCTCTCCATGAATAATATCTTCAACAGGAACATAACCTCTTCCGATCAACGTTGCGCCGATGGGATTATCGTCTTTTACTGTGAAAATAACATGCTTAGCCATGTGACCGCAGTAAATATGAAAAGATTCACACCACTTTGGATTTTTTGGTTCCTTTGTTATCTTCCTAGTTCTTCCAACTCTCGCTTTCTCTAGATCGATTGTAGCGTAAAGCTGAGTTTCGCCTTTGCCGACACCGATTGTTTCTTCCACATTTGCTAGAATCTGGAAAGATCAAAAACACAACATTTGAAGAGAGATCAAAGAAAACTTTGCTGTATCTCAAAAGACTTCACAAGAGAGAGACAAAAAGACAATACATGTCCTAAGAAACCCGATCTGCCTCCTTCACTATGGAGATGATCAACTTCATAGATCGTCGCATGCAATCTTCCGTGTAACAAAAACTCTCCCATTTTCACCTGAAAAATATTTCACATAGCAAACTTATACATTAGATATATTGCTTCAAGTAAATGTTACTGAAAGAGATCCTTTCACATTTTACACCCCGAGGATTATTTTTAAGCAGATTAATGTGTGGACAAATGAGCCTAAAGCAAAAGTAGACACACAAAGCTTTGTTGAGCCAGAAAGAAGGAAAGGTTAATAATCTGGATACTAGGAAACTGTGTTCAAGATCAGGGGTTCAAAGACAACCAATTGCTTCAAAATTCAACTTATCTCAGGGATAAAACGTAACTGATAACAATCAAAAGAAAATCCGATCACAGAATCAGTTAGAGAAGGTACTCAAATTCCACATTATTCACAAAAGGCAAGCAAAACACACTGAGGAAAGAGCGAAGAAAAAGAAGATCAAACTATACCTGAAATATTATCAGAGATGTGAGAACCAATCCTTGAGAGAGCCACTTTATGTGTGTGTGTGAGTGAGTGTGGAGTTTTCTCAATTTGATTGTGATATATTAATAGAAGATGAAGCATAAAACATAACGAGATTTTAGTGATATTAAAAAAAAACAACATTTAGATGTAACGAACTTTGACTATTCAGCTCCCAAAACTACGCTATGTGAGTTTAGCACTTTATGATACTAAAGTCACTCTAAAAAATGCTTCTTTTTTTAGCCTGTAAAGATTTTAAAATCGGTTAGATAAATTAACCAAAATCTGTTTTTTTTTTTTGGTTACACTTACACATACTTTTAATAATTGTATATGATTTTCTGTGATAGTTTTTAATTTGTTCGAAAGTTTTTTTTTTCAAAAATAAGAATCAGTTCGGTTAATAATTTTTAGTTCCAACCTGGTTTTGTTTTGGTTGGAATCCGTTTGGTTAACATAACTTTGTTCCTAAAATAAAGAGAGAGAGAGAGAGGGAAAGAGTAAAAACCCTTACTTTGGCCACAAGATTGTCCGAATCTCTCTCACAGCTTCATATTTTCCCCCAATTCTACGGAAATCCAAATCTGATTCTCAAAACTCAACCAAAAAGGCCACGAGCAGACGCGCCTTTTACTCTTTTCCAGAAATGGGAAAGAGACCGCCGATTCCACCAGATATTGAAAATGTGCCACCACCAGCGCGGCCACCGTTTCGCCCGCCTCTTCCCGTGCCATGGTTTGCGTGGCTTGTCCCTCTCATTCTAGCAGCTAACTTGATCACATTCGCTACCACCATGTATGTGAACGATTGCCCCGCTAGATCAGATGAGTGTCTCTTGTTTGATGTCCTTGGAAGGCTTTCCTTTCAACCGATCAAAGAGAATATGCTTCTCGGTCCTTCTATTCCCACGTAAGGAACAAGTTTTTTTTTATTCCCCAACGGGATTTGTTCTTTTTTTTCGGGGTTTGGACCTGTTCAACAAGTAGAACAAGAATCTATTAGAAACCGATTGATGTATCCTTGTTGTTGAACGTTGATTCAGGCTGAGAAGACTTGGGGCCCTTGAAAGGAGACTTGTGGAGGAGGGCGACAGATGGCGCCTCGTCTCTTGTATATGGCTTCATGGTGGTCTCCTTCACTTGGTGGCTAACATGATCAGCCTCCTCTGTATCGGAATGCGTCTCGAGCAAGAATTTGGATTCTGTAAGACCCTTTTTAGCCCCTCTCTCTGTTTTCAGTCTTCAAGATCCTGCCTTTTCCTTTGTCTGATTTTACTATTTTTGATGAGATTGCAGTGAGGATTGGAGCTTTGTATGTACTCTCTGGGCTTGGTGGAAGCCTTATGTCTTGCTTGACAGACACCCGAGGAGAGCGGGTATCCGTCGGAGCATCGGGCGCTTTGTTCGGGTTACTCGGTGCAATGCTCTCGGAGCTGATCACAAACTGGACCATCTATGAAAATAAGGTAAAAAGTTTTGCCATTTTAGACTTCCGATTTCTGCAGAAAAATAAAACTTTAAGGTGCACTACTGTAAGCCAATCTCAAATTTCCTGCAGTGTACCGCACTTATGACATTAATCCTGATCATTGCACTGAATCTAAGTGTCGGATTCTTACCAAGTGTGGACAATTCTGCTCATTTTGGAGGGTTCCTAGCAGGTTTCTTCCTTGGGTTCGTACTTCTTCTCCGTCCGCAGTACGGATACGTGAGCCCCAAGTACATTCCTGCTGGTTATGACATGAAACACAAGAAACCAAAACACAAATGTTATCAGCACTTCTTGAGGTATTCATCTCTCGCCATCCTTCTTGCGGGGTAAGTTCAAAAAAGACTCAATCATTCATCAACGTAGTGAAAACTTTTGTCCCTTGCAAGTAAACCATTAAAGTTTTCATTGAAATTTCTGCAGATTTATCGCGGCATATACCAAGCTTCTCAGACAACGTACCGTAGAGAGTGTGCCACTAGGAGAATTCAATTAGCATCTTGTAGCCAGCACACCAGTAATGCATTCACTGTAAAAGACTATTTCACACGATTCCAAGGATTTTCCATATTTGATACAAATACCATCATCGGAAAGGTTATACATTTAACGCTTAATGATTTGAGAAAAGTATTACATATATATAATGTTTATTCAAAGCCTGTTGTAAGTTGTAACTATACATCTGTATAAAAGCATATATTAATCTGTAGGAAACATTTTTCTCATATCTAGTTCCCTCTGTGGGAAAGTAGGATCACAACCAATATGTATTTTTAGATCTCACATGACTCAGACCGACCGAACACCGCATACCGATTGTTTGCAACATTGTCATACACAATATCCCTCACAAACCTGCAACATGTCAAAACCGTATTCTGTATTAAGATCACTCACTCGATGTGTTTCCTTCAGCTATTTAAGGCTTAAAGATAGAAACTTACAGAGGTGCAAACTGCAAAAAGAATGCAAGCTGTGGAAATGGCAAGTCAATGTACTTCATGATCTTCAAAACCGCTTCTGACTTTATGTAAGACCTGAAGAAAAACACATACATCAATTGAGTGAAAACATTTTGATGGATCTAAAACTGTTTTACCCATCATTCTCCACAAGTACGACACTCGATATGTCATCAGGAGCTCTTCCTGATCGCATTAACAGTTTCTTTCCCGCTTCGCTCTGTAATGCTTCAAACCTTATGCTCCTGAAAAACAATTTCATAGTTGTTTTCTCCTTCTAGTGAACAAAATGTTCTAGTCCCGAAATTGATAGACTATAATCAAGACTAACCTGTTTCGATCATGGTCTCGAACAAACTTCACACCTCCATTACAGAGATTGCAAACACCTAATACGATTCAAACTAAACATCAACTTTACTTGATACATTCTACAGACCCAGAAGCCTGAATAAGAACTCTCGTATATCACCTATAAAACTATGGCATAAGTGAAAAAAAGCTTAAATAATTGTGGTTACCATCGAACAACATGATCGGCCTCTTGTCTTCTTCGAAAAAGCTTGAAGTTTCCTTGACCCAATCAACTGAATCGCGACGAAAAGTGCGTTGGTTAGCAGAAGCAGAAACTCTCAGTCTAACTTGCGCACGCGACGGAATCGTAAATCGCCCTAAACTCGCCGGAATAAGGATCGCCATCTCAAGCTTCACCGGAGAGCCACTCGCTAACTATGCTTTCGTTGGATTTGATTTTCTTTGAGAAATGGTACTTTCGTAAATAATAGTCGATTCTAGGGGTAGAAATATGCCACGTCATTGTAATTTGGCCAACCACGTCATCAAAATGTAGCCACTCAATGAATTAAACCACGTCACGTATAAAAATTTAGCCAACTCAATGGTTTAAACCGGTTTTAGTTTTGTAAACCGGTTCTCGAGTTATGTAAACCGGTCTCGTGTCTTAAAGCTTGACCCTGGGAGACCAATTTCTCCACTCCAACGACGCTTGAACAACATTCCTCACTACGATCTGAATAATCTCGGCGAGAAACGGAAAAATCGAAGGTCAAAGATGGGTTGGATCGGAGAAACTGTAGATTCTATCAAATCTATTCAGATCCGTCAGCTTCTCACTCAGGCGATCAGTTTAGGTTCGTTCTTCGTTTCGTCTCATTTTATTTTTCCCCCAATCGAACTAAGTCCGATTTGGGTTTCTGTAATCGTAATTCGATAAATTGGTAGCTGGGTTTCACTAACTTTTGAACAATGTTGCTCCGTTGGCATTTTTTCTGAATAAAGTTGAAAACTTTCTGAAAATTTGAGACCCGTTTGGTTATTAAAGTTGATGAAACTTTGAATTTTGCGATTTTGTTGTGTTTTGAGTGAAGAAGATGAGGCAGCTGATGGTTTGTTGGTGGTTGGATTATCTTTCCTGAATTCATGTTCAAAAATTTCTGATAGTTTTATGATGAGTTTGTTTCTCTCTGGTGGTAGGGATGATTGTTACGTCTGCTTTGATCATATGGAAAGCTTTGATGTGTGTCACTGGAAGCGAATCACCGGTGGTTGTTGTTCTCTCTGGAAGCATGGAACCTGGGTTTAAGAGAGTAAACAGCCCTTAGCTTTTGAGATACCTTGAACTTTTGCAGCCGGGTTTGCTCGGGTTTAAGAGGTCCACATTTTGTATTTCTTATCTTAATTTTGTATTGAACTTGATATCTTGCAGGGGGATATATTGTTCTTGCACATGAGTAAAGACCCAATACGAGCAGGCGAAATTGTTGTTTTTAATGTTGATGTAAGTTCCCCTTTCTTGTATTTGGCTCTTTCTCTGATTGGTGGTTGCTTCTTACAGTTGGTTTTGTCTTGTTTGCTTCACTCAGGGCCGTGATATTCCCATTGTTCATCGTGTCATTAAGGTATCAGAGTCTAGACTTTGTTATCTTTTGGTACTTGTATGATGTAAACGTAGCTGATTCTTGTGGGTTCATCACTATATAGGTTCACGAGAGAGAAAATAGTGGAGAAGTCGATGTTTTGACAAAAGGTACTGGTTTTATTTATTTGTCACCTTTAGAGTGGTAATTTGCTTTCGCAGTGTTCTTTATTTGATACACATTCACATTTCAATCTTACTTGTGTTTACAGGTGACAATAACTATGGAGATGACAGACTTCTGTATGCTGAAGGACAGCTTTGGCTTAATCGACAACATATAATGGGTCGTGCTGTCGGGTAATTAATCGCAAAGCTCTAAATGCTCCGTACAGTGTTGTAAACTAAAAAGCTATTGCGACTCATAAAATTGTTTTTTTCTTAATGGGCTGATTCAGATTCTTGCCTTATGTTGGATGGGTTACAATTATCATGACAGAAAAACCTATCATTAAGGTACATATTCTCACACTCTGATCCAAAATCCAAAATGGAGTTTTTAGTTTTGTTTTGAAGGTTTGTGACTGCAACATTTTAGCATATTCTCTTCTTCTTTGTGCAGTATATTCTCATAGGTGCATTGGGTTTACTGGTTATAACGTCCAAGGATTGAGTTTTCTAAACAATGGAGTGGATTCTGCAAAACCCTTTGTTTTATCAACCTTTTGATCTTTGTTATTTCAATAGAGAAAAAAAACGAAAACAAATGAAAAACTGGTTGTTTTCTGGTTTAGCTCACCTTAAACA
Source organism: Anastatica hierochuntica (assembly GCA_900406275.1). Taxonomy (NCBI): domain Eukaryota; kingdom Viridiplantae; phylum Streptophyta; class Magnoliopsida; order Brassicales; family Brassicaceae; genus Anastatica; species Anastatica hierochuntica. The sequence goes on from OVAN01003702.1 coordinate 11,723, forward strand.
GTAGAATCAGAAAGCTAATTTTATATCGTGGTTTTAAGGAAAAAAACCCGAACAAACTTAGAAAATTTATTATAATTAATGTTGAAATTTTTTAAAAAGGTGTGAAAGTTGATGTGGTACACTACAACGCTAAGGGCATCTCCATTGGAGAACTCCTCTAAAAGTTTTTAAAATTTTTTTTTGTCAGATTTAAAAAAAATAATAATAATAATTAAATTCTGACCAATCGCGGACCGCCACGTGTTTGGGGCCCGCGTAAACAGTGTAAGAGTTGACTCTTATTTAGTAGTTTTAAGAGCCAACTCTTACTTTCTCTTTCTTTTTTTTTGATTTGTTTAATAATTTTTTAAGTTAAGAACCTCGTTAAGAACCACCAATGGAGGTGGTCTAAGATGATAAAGTGTTCTAGCAAATACTATTTCTTCTATTTGCAAACAAGGGCGACACATCAATTCTGAAGGTTAATCAAAAAACTATTGTGAATACAAATATTTGTGTCAACACAAGAATGAGGTCAGTATTACGGCTTAAATTCACAGAGGCAGTCAGGCAAAGCAAAACCTCTACCAATTGCAAAATCTTTTTTTATGAATTTCTCAAAACGCTTTCTTCAACTCCGCTCCTTCGAACCCCTGAAATGTGAGTTCTGCAAATGCTTTTCTGCTCAGGAACAGAGTATTATGCATCCATTTATACATTCTAATAGCTGCAACTATTTTATCCATGTTTCCATAGTAAGTAGCTACGTACGCATCACTGTTGATGGACACTTGATAATCCAATGCAACTTTTGTGTTTCCATGCATTCTGCTGAAATCCTCTAGGTTAAGTAAAGCAGATTTTGTGTACACATTTGTATAAATGGATGTAAATCCTTCCATCTCCACTAGACTGTCTCCAGCTGCTAAGTGTATGTTTGTGCTTGTCGGGATATTAAGAGACTGAAGCATTAAAATCATTTCATTGGGTGTCAGAGGGCATTTGCCTCGTTTTCTCCAATTCTTGGCTAGTTCTCCAGTCCATGGCTTTCTGTCAACACGAGCAGCTTCAATGGCAGCAGTAGATGAAGGAGAGAGGTTCGAGTATTCACATTGGTTGTATGCAACCATGTCCGGTTCAAATCTGAGGTGAAGTGACAAAAAGGGTTTGGGAATAGCATCTAAAAGCTCGACCGCCTTCTTCTCAAGGGAACTAGTGAGGCGTAAAGCCGAATCACATGCTTGACATAGAGTGGCTTTTGGATACTGCAAATATCTGAAAGGCATTGTATAAAAGAAGATGAGTAAGAAACTCGAAATTTTCTATAAGTAGCTATCACAGACAAAGACATTATAGACTAGGTAGGCACCTGTCCCTGCGTTGGCTCATTGCTGGTGTAAAAGAAATGTAATGATGTTCCAACAACGATGAAAGAACACTTTCAATGTAATCAAATTGACCTTTCCTTTTACTACAGTCTACTTTGAATGGTTCTTTGGATGCAAGATCTATTGGTAGTTCTTTTACAAGTTCGATAAAACCACTCATCTTTTGAATAAAGTAGTCCACATCAAACACATCTGCAAATCCACTGCAACACATATATAATTGATGTCAGTTTAGTTCCCTTCATTGATCAAAACAACAAAGCATATTATATATAAGCTCTGATCCGAGAGAAAGTGTGAGTACCTTGACTCGTTCCAATATGCAGTTACCTCAAACTTTAGCAGAACAAGTGTGGTGTTCAACAAGCGGGCAATCCCGACATCATCACACAACTGCAAGTAGCATCAAATCATCATACGATTTACTTCCTATCGTAGAAAACAATGCTAGTTGAAGTCTTCATTTGCTAAAATCAGTCACAGATTATGTTGCTTTGTCAAACTTACATCACGTCTCATCTAATTCAAGCCGCCATAGCAATCAATGTGAATATATCCATTAGTTTTAGCTAGTAGAGCTGCAGGATTTGAACAAAAAAACCAAAGCATTTGTCTGCAATGAAGACCGATCACCAAAGTTCAGAAAAGTAAACTCACTACAAGCAACCTATGTTCTACCAAACTAAAAAAGTCTTCTCTTTACATACCCTAAATTAAGCTTTTGTTACTGGAGTTGATAAAAATTTAATTGAACAAATTGACTTAATCTCAGCACATTTACATCAACTTTGCTTCGTCCCAAGTAACATAACCGCACATTCTAATCCAAACAAAACCATCACAAGTCTTTAAACTGAATAAAACCAAAACGAAATCTTTAACTAGAGAGAATTATAAGGAAAGAATGCATACGAGTGTGGTGTCGTTCTAACCACCATTTGCAAGGTCTCCATTCCACTATCCTCTTTACACTCCATATCATTTGAATGGTTTTGAGAGAAATGTGGCGACGGAAGTAGAAGAATAACGACGAGGAGAAGAGAGAAATTCAAGGCGAAACGAAGAATGGTTTCGCCGGAGATACAATCATTTGATGGGTTTTGCAATTGAAGTTCAGATCGGAGTTGGTAAGTGCCTCAGATCTATAAAAGCCCCCACACTTTTGTCTTCTCGTCGGTGGCAAACACTCTGTTTTCATCAGAGAAGAACCTCTGTCTCCGGAAAAGGGCAAAAAAAAAAAGCTGAGAAAACAATTACGACCCTCAAAAACATGAAGGCGATTACAAATGCGATTATCGCGTTGCTCACGGCGGTTCAAGCCGGTTTTTGTCTTGTCGGCGGTTGGACGGTTGAGCACTGTTTCTCCGGGATAGTGGACCCACAATTAGTTTCTCCCCAGGATCTCATTTTCAAACCCACGACATCAAGAAATTGGTGTTGTGATTATACTCGTAACTTCCATCATCCTCAATATAACCTCTATTTCAAATCAATCCCAATTTTCACACTCTTTTCAAAACCTTCAAACAATACTTAGATTTGCCAATTTCCTCACCCTAATGGCCGATAATATCCGCCGTAATCTCCAGGACTTGAACTTGGGCATAGACGATGATCCTTACCCATTATCGTCGGATGTTGTTCGACAGACATAGGAGGAGAACATATTCATCTTAATCGAAACACCTGTGATGCCTAGAAGGCAGAATATCCGAGCCATTGTCGCAAATCTGCCAAGGATTTGGGGGTTCAACGACATAACTCATAGTCGAATCATTGAAGGAAGAAGGTTCCAGTTCGTTTTCCCATCTGAAGACTTAATGGTTTTTGTGCTCCGCTGTGGTCCATGGGCTTACGCCGACTGTATGTTGATTCCCGAGAGATGGACGCCGTTAATGAACCCGTTGATGATGAATTTCATCAGATTCTGGATTCAGATAAGAGGTATTCCTTACCAATTTATGAACAGAGAAGTTATAACACATGTGGGTTGAGCACTTGGTCCTTTGATGAACATCGATTACGATCCTGCTGCTGCGGTTCGGGCTGCTTTTGTGAGAGTTCAAATCAATTGGGATGTCAATTTGCCTCTCCGATTTCAACGCAATTTCCAGTTCACTCAGGGAGTAAAAACTCTTCTCTCTTTTTACTATGAACGCTTGCGAGGATTTTGTGATGTGTGTGGTAGACTTACTCATGATTCAGGAAGGTGTTTGATCCAAGATGAAGAAGATGACTCTGACTTCAGTGATGGTGATGAGGACATGGAACCTCCTCCGCCTCATAATCCTAACGGAGGTGTTATCATTTGTGAGCTTAACGAAGAGGAACCTAATGGTCTGGTCCCAGAACAAGTGAACAATTGGCAATGAGAGTTTCAGCCACTTGACCAGTTGGGAGATGACATGGACCATCGCCAAGCCTATCCTGAAGTAGAACAGATTCGTAGACAGCCTGAGGGTGTGGCTAATAACCAAGCAGAAGAACTGGTGCCTGAAGATGATAACACTTCTCAAGAGCTTTCGGCGCAAGAGGATGATTCAGGTGACACAGAAGTGATTCTTATGGAGGATGATTCGCCACTATCTCCAACTACAGGTAATGAACAATTGGAAAATGAAATGCATTTATTTGCAACATGTTCTGAAACAGAGGGCGATGAGACAAGAGCCAAACTTAAACGCATGTTTGTGGAAGATATCATCTCTTCTGAGAGAAAGAAGATTCATAACCGTGAGATAGGTGCATCAAGTAGTGACAAAGATGATTGTGTGAGAGGCGCGGTGGGCCCTGAACCACCACATTCACCATGAATACATCCGTTTTGAACTGTCAAGGATTGGACATTGACTTGACAGTTCGACGCCTCAAGGAGATACGGCGCAAGTATCTCCTGGACATCATTTACCTCTTGGAAACCAAGCAACAAGACGACTATGTTAGGGATATTTGTTGCGATATTGGCTATGATTCGATTATCATCGTACCACTGTTAGGCCTTAGTGGTGGTATTGCTATTTTCATTAAGAATCTGTTTCACTTTGTTTTTCTGATGCAAATCTTGTAGATCTCCAAGTTAAATTCAATGAATTATCTTTCTATTTGTCTTTTGTCTACGGATTTCTTGAACCAACAAATCGTCATCTACTTTGGGAACGAATTGAAAGAATTTCTACAACACGAAGGGAACCGTGGCTCATCACCGGAGACTTCAATGAAATCCTGTCTAATGATGAAAAGAGAGGAGGGCCACGGAGAGCGGAGAGCAGCTTTACAAATTTTCGAAATATGGTCGATAATTGTTGTTTTAAAGACTTGAAAAGCTCCGGAAATAAGTTTACTTGGACAGGAAAACAAGGCAATCATACGATATGGTATTGTTTGGATAGAGTTATGGCGAACTCTCAATGGTTAGCCTAACATCCATCCTCACTCGTCGAATTTCTTCCTTTTGAAGGATCGGACCATCGTTCACTTATCATCCATTCATCCCAAATAATCGACACAAGAAGAGGAAGATTTGCTTATGACCCAAAACTCGCTGAATATGAAGGCTTTAGAGAGACGATCTCAACAACCTGGCATCAAAGCACGATACAACTACCAAGCCTCTCGGAGAAGCTTCAAAAGACTCGTGGAGTTATCTCCCATTGGCGACGACAAAACATTAATAATGCTCAAGTTAGAATAGGCATTATCAAAAAGGAGCTTGAACATGCGCAAACCGTCGGAGCAGCCACTAGCACTATCTCATCCTTAAAACAAGACTTGTGGAAAGCCTACAAAGACAAGGAACACTTTTGGAAGTTAAAAAGCAGAAACCAATGGTTAAATAAAGGTGATCGTAATACTAAATTCTTTTTTGCTTCAGCTGAAACTAGATTTTCTAGGAACCGTATTTTAGCCATTGAAGATGCTCAGGGTACTATTTTCTGTGGAGATACTGATGTCGGCTATGCTGCAAGCACATACTTTTCAAGCCTCTTTACCTCCGCCATTCAAAGTGATTATGATCGCCTCAAAGCTAGTGCATTCCAAGACTTTAATGCACGGGTAACTCCTCAAATTAATGAGCAACTCACGAGCTTGGTTACAGAAGATGAAGTCAAGCAAGCAGTGTTCCAAATAGGCGCCACTCGAGCACCCGGTCCGAATGGATATACGGGTTCTTTCTTCCAGCAATTTTGGCCCATAATTAAAGAGGATGTACTAGCTTTTATCCATGACTTCTTTGAACGAGGAATAATGCCGGAACAGAATAATCACACCAACTTATTCTCTCCTCCCAAAGATTGATATATCGAAGACTATGGTGGATTTCAGACCAATAACCTTATGTAATGTTTCCTACAAAATTATTTCCAAAATATTGGTAAACCGTCTAAAGGGTCATCTGCCTCATCTTATATTGGATAATCAAGCGGCCTTCATTCCTGGAAGAAAAAGTGTGGATAATATCATTGTTGCTCATGAGATGTTACACTCTCTAAAATCACGGAAGTGCTGGGCAAAATCTTACATGGCGGTCAAAATGGATATTTCAAAGGCTTATGATCAGGTTGAATGGCGTTTTCTGCGAGATGATATGACTGCTATGGGCTTTGATACAAAGTGGATATCTTGGATAATGACTTGTGTGGAAACCGTCTCTTTTTCAGTCCTCATAAACGGAACACCACAAGGTCACATTACACCTTCACGAGGGATCCACCAAGGCGATCCCCTTTCACCATATTTGTTCATACTTTGCGTAGAAGTTCTTACTCATTTGTTTCACCAAACGGCTGAAGAAAACAAAATCAAAGGTATGAAAATTAGTAATACTGGACCCACAGTGCATAATTTGTTCTTTGTAGATGATGTAATTTTCTTTTGTCAGGCTCATCCACGGTCTGCGAGGACAATAAGAAAAATCCTTGAAACATATGAGCAACTGTCTGGTCAAGCTGTTAACCTCCACAATTCGGCAATAACTTTTGGCTCTCGGGTTAGGGATGCTGTTAAGACCAATCTCCGAAGAATTCTAAACATTCATAATGACGGAAAAAAGAAGTCTTTCAATACATTTTTGAAAAGGTCAAACACAGAACGAAAGGGTGGTCCACCAGATTCCTCTCAGACGCGGGTAAAGAAATCCTTCTTAAAATGATCGCTTTAGCACTCGTGGTATATATCATGAATGTATTTAAGTTACCTATAGGAATTTGTGAGGAGATTGAGCGCATCGTCTCTAGATATTGGTGGAGCAAAAATGGTCGTAGAAGGTCTATGCATTGGTACTCATGGAAACGTCTAAGTATGTCTAAAAAAGAAGGAGGCTTAGGATTTCGAGATATTGAAAGTTTTAACACGGCTCTCTTGGCCAAAAAAATATGGTGCATTTTTGAAAATCCAACAAGTCTTGCATCCAGAGTACTTCAAGGGCGTTATTTCCCAACCTCTTATGTTCTACACGCCACTTTAGGTATGAAACCATCCTTTGTTTGGAAATTTTTAATGGTAGGAAAATAATTGCTCTATCAAGGTTTACGTACGAATATTGGGGATGGCATGCAAACACGAATTTGGAGGGATAAATGGCTACCACTTCATCATCCACGATCACCTCAACAAGTGATAGGTCCCATCCTGCCGTTGACTTATGTCTCACAATTGTTTAACGAGTTTGGCCAGTGGGATCGGAATAAACTTCAAATGATGTTTTCGCCGGAACATATTGATCATATTACATCCATACATTTATGTACAAGAAAGCCTCAAGATCGTATCGGATGGCACTACAATCAAAATGGTTTCTATACAGTCAAGTCTGGTTACTGGTTGGCCAGACATATAGGTAATGCGTCGGATCCTATTGAACCACCTCCTGGGAATCCAATGATAAAGTCGACTGTGTGAAATTTGCGTATCACACCAAAAATTAAGCATTTTCTCTGGCGGTATCTTTCTAATGTGTTATCAACTGGTTATTGTCTCTTGTACCGGGGCGACGTGACAAATGGTTTGTGTCGACGTTGTTGCATGGTAGTTGAAGATACAAATCATTTGTTTTTCCTTTGCGAATACGCAATGCGTGTGTGGAGAGCTTCAGGCATTGGCCTTTCACAACTTCAAGATTCGGCGATCACTTTTGAAAGTAAGATAAACCTCTTACTTGAAATATACAATAACGGTATGCTCACAGGTTATCAAAGACAATTGCCTTTTTGGATACTTTGGAGACTCTGGAAGAGCAGAAATATACTTACCTTTCAATGTTGTAATCAAGAGTGGTACACATATTTATGTTATGCGAAAGATGATGCATTAGAGTGTACCACAAGTGAATGTTATGACCATGCAAGGCATTGACGACAAAAAATGCTATCTCAATGGCGAAAACCTCCCATGAATTTTGTTAAATGTAACTACGATGGCTCCCGCAATGCTATGGGCGTATCAAAAACATGTTGGATTATTCGTGATGATAATGGGAACTACATGTGTGCTAGCACTACGAAAGGAAAATCATCTCAAGATTCTGTTGAATTGGAAATGCAAGCTTTACTTGTGGAAATGCAGCAAGTTTGGATTCGAGGATATCGACAATGCGTATTTGAAGGAGATAATAAGATTCTGGTTAATATTCTTCAAGGTCAACAAGTCCATTTTGGTCTTATTAATTTACACCTGGAGATTGAGTTGTGGCGAGAACGATTCCATCAGATGCATTTCACCTGGGTCCCAAGAGCATCAAATCAAGTCGCGGACAAGATAGCCAAGAAGCCCTTACGACAAGTCTCTTCTATATGTTTTAATTTCATTCTTTTGTGTCTAGACAACATTTTGTATAACGATCAACATAATTCTTAGATAATAAAGACGTTAGAAAAAAAAAAAACAATTACGACCCTCTTCCTAACATGGAGGCTTTAGCTTAGATTCGGTTCCAAGTATTCGACCTTCAAAATTAAAGTTTGTAACTTCTCTCTATTTTTACCAATCATGTATATTTGCTAAATTATAGTTTATCAAATTAATGTTAACAGTAAATATCATCATTTTTTCTCTGGTTCTCGTTATTTTTCAGATTTTTTATTTCGCTGAACTTCTTTTTATATTCTTTTTTTTGTCAAAAAACTTCTTTTATATTCACAGTGCAAAGGTTTGTCCATAAAAAATCTAGAAACTAAACGAGCAGAATTATAAAAACAGAACCCAACCAAGCATAACAAAACAACTCTGTTATATTGATGAAATAACTATACCAACATAGAAATCATCTCTTGTTCAAACATATTTTTCATCCTAATATGAACACCTTAACCTTTATTGATTATCAAGAGAGAGTATTTATACAAAAGAATCCTAGGTAAAACCAAAGACCAAAGAGAATAAAATTTTTATCAATTCCTAAAGTTCCTAGAAAATAAGAAACATGTCATTATCAACTCGTAAATATGATATACTTAACACTTTCCTTCAAGTGGGAGCATGAAGATTCGTAATGCCCAACTTGTCAAGCAGATAAGTAAATTGTTGTCTTCCAATAGCTTTAGTTGATATGTCCGCCAATTGTTCTATGGTCCGAAGATGAGAGGTAACAATGTTTTCTGACGTAATCACATCACAAATGAAGTGATAATTACGCTCGATATGCTTCATTTGTTCATGAAAAACAATATTTGTGGCAATATGCAGTGTCAATTTGCTATCACAAATCAACTTCATGAGATCTGAATGTATCACGCCAAGAGATTTCATGTAAATTTATTCGTCTAAATCACCATGAAGAAATGCATTGTGGACATCCATATGGTAAAGTTCCCAATTCTTTGCGGCGGCTACTATGAGTTGTATACAAATCATATTCATCTTGATAATCGACGGATCTTGATTTTGCTTGATTTAGAAGTGTGTTTTGGCAATATCGTCTTGATTATCTCCGATGACAATCGATCTTGAGATGCCATCTTTCTGATTGAAGCTTCAATTGCGGCTATACATCTGATCTTCACATATTGCGTTAATCTGCCATAGATTCTGAGAAAGAGCAAGCTCTGAAACCTTTGTTGAAGAAAAAAAATTCATCTCTTCGATTAGAAATCAACACAACACCAAATGGCCAAACATTCATAAAACGCCTATCATCTTCTCATTTACCATGAGCTTAGCAATAGAAACAGATCAATAACATTGATGAGGAAGAACACTCTCTCAAAGAAAATAATCTAAGAGAAATAGAGAATTAGAGAAAAAGAGGTTACAAGAAACTTTCTGATTTTTCTGGTTAATGAAACAAAGAAGATGATGCGGACTTCTTTAAAGCGTAACAAACTCAACCCTCGAATCACAAGCAGCCACATGTCCTTAATCATCTCCCAAACCATTCTTCACACGTGTCTCTAACGCATATTCCTATAACAAATTCCTAAGTCAATCATGTTGAAAATCAAGTAAGCTCTTAAGAACATGGGTTATGTTGGTAAGTTGTAAGTCAATGCTTATTCTGATGTGAATCTGAATCTAAAAGGTGACCTCGATTCCACTGGGAATCACCCTCTTTCCCACAAGACATAAACAATCAAGAGTTAATACAATTTTAAATGGCCTCATGATGCAGGCATATCACCACAAGCAAAAACCATATAATATCATGATCATCTCACAATAAATCACAAAGGACATAATACACGTTGAGGCTCTACTGCTTTTGAAACATTGTAATGGCAATATTCTCTCAGGACGGGCTGAAAACTTGGCAACTAATGTTTTGTCAGAAACGTTACTTACTCAAGTAATTGCAGTATGGCTTTGGGAAGACCTATCATATGGAGCAAAGCCTATCTTCCTTTGTGAATGTTCAGAAACAGAATTTTTCCCTCAGCTCGCCAATGCGTGGATAAGTTTTGCTGTTACAACTGTGCGAGCGAAGGGTAAAAGAAAGGCTACAGTTCAAGGGGTGGCTTCGGTTTCCGAGGTCGAGAATCCATAGGAATAGCTGCTGATGTTCAAGAATCTCCTATGTCCTCCTTTTTTCTCAAGCTGTTTAGAATTAACATTACTTATGTATGTGTTGTCGGTTCCTTTGGTATTCTTATGACTGCTTGCTAGTTTCTGTTAATTAACATATATTTTTTAAAGCCAACAAAAAGGAAATGTATATTAATAAAATACTTTGTGAATTTGTAGAACTCCTCTTGGTCCAGTGGTTGACCAAAGGTTAATTAATGTTTTTACATCAGGAGTTCGATTTAGACGATACAAAAAATACTTCTGTGAATTTTGACATTCACCCGGTTAAAAGCGGTGATCCTAATAACAAAATCTAAATCAAACAAAGTTGTAGAGAATGGAAAATTGTTTCGGGAAGAAAGATAGCAAAACTCTGACAGGATGATTCAAATTGTACACTTTTCTTTTGCTACAGTCTTCTTTCAATGGTTCTTTTGATGCCGGATCTACTCGCACTTCTGTTACAATTTCGATCAAACCACATACCCATTGTAAAAGTGTTGTTAGCTGTTGCATACATTATAACAGTGTACATCAAAGATTCCAACTGAGAAATCAAAGCTAACCAAAAATGAAGACTTCAGTTCTTAAAAAATTATTCAAATGTTTATGTATATGATATCTCTACTCATACAACTCTTTCAAGCTCAGAATCATCATCTTCACTTTCTTCACTTCTACGTCCCACTCTCCTTCTCTTCCCTCTCATCTCAACCGCCATTTCTTTAATCGAACAAGAACTGCTCCTCTCCATCTTCCCCGCCAAAACATCCACAACATCCATTTGTCCCCACCCAACTAACCGATTCCTCAACATCTCTACCGTTGTTGAATACGGTGGAATCCCTTCATCAATCATCATCTCAAAGTACCTACAAGCTTCCTCTAATTTCCCTTTCTTCCTCACTAATCCATGAATCATCACAGTGTAAGTCGCAACCGTTGGATAGAACTTTCTCTCACTCATTCCTTCCCATATCTCTGTCGCACGGTCGAATCTCCCTATTCTTATCAGCAGTTTCAGCACCATATTGTAAGTGTGTCTATCCGGTAAACACTTTGTTCTATCCATTCTCGAGATCAGCTTTGTTGCTCGATTCACCTCACAGTGATCACAGTGGTAAGCCATTATTGAATTGTAAGTCCAAGTATCCGGATTAGCCCCTCTTTGAATCATCTCATCTAAAAGTAAATAAGCGTCATCAACTTTCTCGTTCTTGCAGAGTGTTTTGATTATATGGTTATATGTGTACACATTGGGTACAAGATCACACCTTTGCATCCGATCAAGAACCTTATAAGCAGAGTGAACATCGCCTGCGTCACAATACGCGTGGATGAATATTGCATAACTATATGCGTCTGGTTTAAGTCCAAGATTACCCATTTCTTGAAACATCTTATAGGCTCCATCAACATCACCTGATTTGCACAAAGCATCTAAAAGAGCATTGTAAGCAAGCAAATCTACAAGGCAATTTGTCTCAAGCATTTCATCGAACACCTTGCGAGCACCCGACGCATCTCTGATTCTTGCCCAACCTCTGACCAAAATGCTATAAGTCTTCGCGCTCGGTGTGATCCCACGCTTCACTTTGCCGAAAATATCCTGAGCGTGAGTCACATGTTTTCTATCGCAAAGCGAATGCAAAAGCTGATCGAGATCATCAACACAAGGCTTAATACCAAACTCAATCATTCGATTAAACGCTCGGGTTGCTTCACTGGGTAAATTCGCTCTACTGTAAGCTCTAAACACGATCCAGAAAACTTTAGGGCTAATCTCAAAGTACTTATACTCTCTGGCTTCGATTAGAAAGTCCCAAAGCAAAGCAAACTGTTTGCTACTACCCAGAATCTCCACCAAAATGTGATAACTTTCCAAGCTGTGTTTGAAATCTGGGATTCTTCTTGCCCATAGAAAGAACCTGTGGGCAGAAAAGCCGAGGTTTTTGCAGCGCTTCAACACTTGTTCAACCAGATTCGTCGAAACTCGTGGAGAGTAAAGGCCAAGAGTGTGTTCGAGGTCGTCCTTAGGGTTCCGGTGATCGCTAAGAACACGAGAGATTTCGTTTACCAGATCTGGCGATGGTGGATCGTGTAGAAGAGTAGAGAAGAAACGAAATGCCTGAGCTTTAGGGGGTTGATGAAAAGAGTATAAAAGAGAAGAGAATGTTCTTCTAATCGCCATTAATTTGTTTCGCTTTTTGAATTTGGTCAACATATCACTGCGCTATCATTAGCTTTATAACGTTAAATGAAAGCCCATTAAGTTGAAAGGCCCAATTAAGCTGACAAATCAAACCAAAATATTTAAACCAATATCAACACATTTTTTAAAGTATTTCATCCAATACATGAACAACAATGAATTTCACTTTAACTTCAAACTAGTTTGTTGCCCGCATGGCATTAAAATTTCATAAATAAATATTGTGTTAATAATTTAATTATATAATATGTTTTCAATTTATAGATTATATTGTACATTTTTATGCTAAATGAAAAATCTTACTTTTTAGAATTTTAATTGTATTATTTTAAATTTTATTATGTACACTTTTTATATATATTTAAATTTGAATAACGCAACTAATTTGACATTCGACCCGACGAGAAACTATGATATTAATAACACGAATAACGATAATGGTGTTATATAGGACTTCTTAATTTATATTTGATTTTTAAAATAAAAAATATGACATATTATTATTTAAAAACTTTTTCATTACAATTAGTTATATACACAAAAAATGTTAAAAATAGATAACATATTCCATTTAATATAAGTAATATATGATATTACTATTAAAAAGGTACCCTCAATCAATTTTTGTTAATTTAAATTATTAAAAATATAAAAGAGGAAAAATACTAACATAAAATTTTGAAAAAAAAATTTACAAAAAAAGATAATTAAAAAGGAATTTTTTAAATAGTTTTAGTTAATCATGATCTTCAATAGTATTAAAAATATTTGAAAACATATAATTATATTTTTATTATAAAAATTCAAAAAAAAATTAAAAATTTATTAAGTCAACTTAGCACCAATATAATGATTATTATTATTAATATCAAAATTTTTAGCTGGATCAAATGCTAAAACAAAAATATTATACGATATGCAAAATATGTCAAATTAATCATATTAAAAAAATCTAAAATATGCATAACAAAATATACTTAATGAAAATTAAAAATCAGAAAACTAAAATTTTAAATATTAATATTTTCAAAATAGCAAATAAATGGAAATTAATTAATAAAATATTATATTATTTAAATATAAATCTATAGTTATTTGTAAAATATTTATGTTCGCAACATATGCAAGCACATAATTTTTATAAATATTTTTAGAATGAGTAAATTGATAATATAATATATATTACTTTTGAAATTTATTATAGATGGTAAATATAAATGTTTATATTGTATTTTAAAGTTTTTGATTTTCAATTTCTAGTCATACAATTTTTAAATTTAGGCGATAAACTTTATTATATATAAGATATTTTGAATCAGGTTTGTTCCTCGTAACATATAGCACTAAATTATTTTGCAAATTTTGGAATTCAACCCCGCTACATATTATGTTTCTAATATGTTTATTAAAAATGTAATTATTTGATAATAATTAGAATTACTTTTACAAAAAAAGTTTTTTAATATTTTTAAAATTTGAATAGATATAGTGTAAAATAAATGAATTAGTCGGTTGATGTTAATCTAATAGATTTTTAATTTGTGGTAAGATTTATCCTATATCAAAATCTAAAAAGAAATTATTAGCTATCAAAATTTATACATTTAGATACAAATACATTTTCCTTTTTTAAGATATTTCTATTTTCTTTTTTAAACTATTTCAATTTTTTTTTTAAATGTTAATTTTAAAAATTAATTTGTTGAGGAACCTTTTCTTTGTCAACCACACAACTATCAAAAAGTCACTCTGTGGTTGGCAATCCAACTCAGAGGAGATGATTTTACAAAAATATAATTAGAATAAATAGTACGGGAACCTCTAGCCAGACAGTCTGGTTGTGTATTCTCTGTTCGCGGAATTGTGAAATTGAGAAATCTTGGAAATAGCTACGAAAGTGTTGGTAGTCTTGGAGTTGCGTGAAAAAGCTGGCCAGTCAGTCGGATTTTGGAGCATACTTACAAGTTCTGAACAATCTGTTTCAAAGCGCTGACAATTCAAACCTCTGGCATGAATCGCTGCCATTGCCCATAGCAAAGCTTCCAGTTCAGATTGCAGAGGTGAAAGGCTCTGTCGCAAACATTTCGCTCCAACCAAGATTACCTTATCCCCTTCTTTACAAATCCACCCAAGACCAGATGTGGAATCTGACTATTTCCAAGATCCATCTATTCGACAGAATAATCTGTCGACCCTTGTGTTCTCCCTACGCAGCGGAATTTCAATCATATTGGAGTAACACTGCGCGTCCTTCCAGGCTACCAAATCAGATTCTGCATCTTCAAGAATATCAGGAATTGCTAAGTGTACCCCTTGAAATACCAATTAGTTCCTTACCTTCCAGATTAGCCATAGTAACCAAGGGAAAAGGTCACCTTTATAGTCGTGACTTCTCATGGGATTCCGCCAAAAAAGGAAATCCATGTTAGTATATACCGATTTTGTGGGAAAACCCTCTAGTTGTACTGGGTTACTACAAGAGGTCCAAATATGTCTAATTGAATCACATTCAAAGAAAACATGATTAATTGTCTCCTCATCTATGCCACAACGCTTACATACTACGTCGCATTGTACCCCTATGGTAAATATTTTTGTTGCCACCGGAAGACTCCCCAAAATGAGTTGCCAAAGAAAATGTTGTATTTTTAGTGGGCATTTTATTTTCCATATGAATCTCTTTAAATGCTCCAGGCTTGGGCCCCAACCATCGTCATTAATCCAGTTTATTTCCATTGAATTAAGAATTCTATAGCCTGACTTAACTGTATATTGTCCTGATTTTGAACTAAGGATACCTTTGTAGTTGACCATCTCAACTTTTAATCTAAACCAAATTCACTTCACAACTTTTAATCTAAAATTTTCCTTTTTCTTTTGATTTTCCTTTTGTTAATGTTTCTCTTTTCAAAAATTTTTAATTAGAAATTCATTAAAGGTAGTCATGTAATCAACCATCTCAACTTTCAATCTGAGTTAAGTTCACTTCGCAAATAATATATAAAATTACAACTAAAATACGTTGCTGACCATAAACATTCGTAAAATATTTGTACGGATGCAAGTCTTTAATACACGAAAAAACGAAACCGATCTCAGAACGAATCTAAATCTTCTAAGGATCCAAAAATACCAAAATTACAATTATATATTTAAATATATTAGTTACTTTAGATATAATATTCAAAAATATATAAAATATACGAAAAGAAATTAATTGTCCAAATATATTTGGATTTCTGTGACTTTTTAGTATATTTAGATTTATTTTAATTTTTTTATAATTTAAATGAGTATCAAACATGCAAAAATTCAAATTGAATTCGAATAAAAATGTATAGATATTCGTATGGACTTAAACCTCTAGCCACAATAATTCCTAACATGAATTAACCCGAGCAAACTCGAATATATATTCGAATGGCCGTTCGAACGTCCACCCTTAGGTGAAAGTATTATATAAAAAATTTAACTGTAATGTGATATTTTTATGCTTATCTATCAAAGTAAAATATAGTTTCATTTATAAATATTTAAATGTTATTTTTATTTGTTATATATTTTCTAATATATTAAATTAAAAAATAGAAAATGGTGCAGTTTTTTTGTTAGAAATTACTTAATAACGAATATTATTTCTAAGTGAAAAAATAACTATTAGATCTCTATGAAATGTACGAAATAGATTTTCAAATGTAGAATGCTAATTTTTTGAGTTTTTTTTGTAACATTGTCGGAAAATAAAACCAATAAAACAATTTGTTAATGCATATAATCAAAAGTTTATTTCGCCACTTCATTAGCATGAAAATTATACTCCTACATGAATATATATATATA
>OVAN01003703.1:0-28133 GCA_900406275.1 Anastatica hierochuntica
CCTCTTCTTTTTACACTTCTTTACATTAAATCCTTCTTTGAACTCCAAACCGAATGGATGAGATGCATTGCCCATAATAAAGAACTCACGCCTATGTTTAATGGAATGTAAAAAGGAATTGGCGATGAGGTAGTCTATGAATGCTTAGCTTAGATTCTAAGAGTTGGTCTTGTGATGATAATGGAGAAGTACTCAGACTCTTAGATGATCTTTGCACTATTTTACTTGTCTTGAGGACATTAGGCATGAGGCATTTCTTTTCCTATCTTGGTTTTGAGTTCCCATTTGCAAACCTCATTTTCGGGTGTGGTCTTTGTTGTTTGCTTGGGGACAAGCAAAAGACAAGTCTGGGGATGTTGATGTGTATATATTTTCATGAATAATTAGGTTCATTTTAGCTTAGTTTCATCCACTTCTAGGTTTTATATATGGCATTTTAGTCTTAGAATGCATTAGATTGAGTCTAGAGTATAGTTTAGGCATATCTTGCATTTGCATGCATTTTCTTTGCATTTTGTAGGTGCAACTTGGGATGGATCTACGGAGGCTCTTGGCATGGATTCAAGGTGGTATTGAAGCTAAGAAATCATGGAGAAAAGGAGCAAAAGGCTATGGAAGAGATGGGAATCAACTAGGCATCAAAGAGGAGCAAGAAGCATCAAGAACTGCTCAAGGTTGGCTCCCATCGACCCCCGAACGCAACGCTATATGTCTATCATCATAACTTAGCCATATAACCAATTAGATCACTACTTCGGCGGTTCAACTTTTTCGACATGTGATTTACTCTAAAGTACAACTATAAGTACTGATACAAACAAACAAGAAATTTGTCACATTAGCTTTGTTCTTTGTCTACTTTGCCATTTTTACCACAACTGATGCTCCTCCCGCTGCCAAAGATTTTTAGTTATTTACAACTTCTAAGGTGCTTGTGAAGTCTCTGTTCTTTTTACCATGGAAGGTTTGATACCAAAACTTTTAATAAACAGAGGAATCTAGAGAAATTGATTTTGTACTTGTGGTTTTACATGAGTTTTTATTTTTCTTCTTAAGCAGGAAGCAACAAAGGTCACACAATAGTTGACTCCCGAATTTGGTCGAAAATAAAGTGGGGGAATAGCTGACTCCCAAATTCGAGGACAAATTCTTGTTAAGTGGAGGAGAATTGTAACGATCCGAATTTAGTTATAGGGTCTTTTTTAATTTTTCCAAAAACCTACTTCTCACCAATCTTTTTTTAGCAAAAGCCCATATCTTCTTTTTTTAATTTTGTCCCACATCGGAAAAGTCAAGGTTCCTCTCATTTTTTCCTTCCCTATATAAAAAGCTCCACCACCTCTTATTTTCTTCATCAGAAACAAAGCAATGCTTTGCAAAGTCGGCCAGCCTCCATCGGCTTTTAGCCACCGCCACCGGCGGAGTTCTTTTCCAGGGAGTTCTAGGGTTTCTTTTTCCGGTGAACTTTCCGAGTTCTTTTTGGTGTGCCGGAAAATTTTCCAAAAAGTTCTGGCAAGCTCCAACGCTCTTTCCGGTAAGTCTATCTTTTATTTTCTTTTCTTTCCTTTCTAGTCCTTGGTTATGTTAGTTAGTTCGTTCGGTCGGTTAGGATATGTTAGGTCATTGGCCTCAGCCGGTTTAGCCGATTTGGTTCAATCTAATAGGTTCGCCCTAGTTTTGCGAGTTTATGTTCTTTTTTAATTTTGTTTTGCCCTGGTCCCAGTTTCCTTTTTGGGTTGTTTCCAAGTACGACAAGTTTCCATATTTGGCAGCTTTCATTTTAAGAAAGTTTCCTTTTCGGGCAGGTTTTCAGGTGAGGTCTAACTTTGGTTTCCTGGTCCATGTTTTTCTTTTCCGGAGGTGGATCGTCACCCAATCAAGCCGAGAGTTCAGACTTTGGCAAAGATGAGGGCTAGACCCATGTACTTCTCAGACTTTCCTTATTCACTCTTTCTCGTGTAGTTTAGCACTAGAACAAGATTGGTATTGAGTATGATTGGATCTTGATTGCTTGTTTGATTTTTTGAAATTGAATTTAAGATTTTTTAGTGATTTAACGCTTTGCTTGATTCGCATGTTGTTTTTCCTAATGATTGCATTTGGTGTATATTATATCTATATATTTTTATTACGTATATGAGTATGGACGCGGCTTGATTGAGGGTACGGCGTGACGTTCATAACTTGGAGCCACGGTTCCCTGGCTTGGCGAAGGGTACGGTGAGACAGAAGTTAGGGATTGTCTTTCAGACTTGACAGAGGGTACGGTGGGACGTTCGTAACTAGGAGTCTTCTTTGAGGAGGGTGCGGGGGCAAGTCGATCGGCCGGCCCATAACCCTAGATATCAATAAAACGTCCCTAGGGAGGTGTGTATGGACACTAATCCTATATTGAGGAAGTCTCTACAGAGGATATGGGCGGTCACTTATGTTTTCTCTATATTATGTAGGCTAGGACCACTCTATGTTGATTGGGCACATTAGGTGCAATGTTTGCTGCTTGATCTAGGACTAGATTGCGTGGTTGAAGTGCTTAAGTCAAATTTGCGGACTTATGATTCCCCTAGCATTCTCCACCACACTGAGTGACTCCTAAATTGCTACCCCTTCCCTTTCCCTTCTTCTTTCAGGTAGGACTAACGAGTAGTCAGACGAGCTGGACAATTATGGTGTTGTTTTTGGAATCAACATATTTTATTCTATTTTCTTGGTTTTCCGATGCTTTATTTATTTATTGGATATAGTTTTGGTTTAGTTCGGTTATTAGATTTATTGGAACAGAGTTTAAGGTTAATAAAATTGATCATTGGATATGTTGCGTTACTTGAGGTACAAGTTAAGTTGAGTGACATGCCGTTCTCGAGAGAGGATGAGAGGGGTGTTATATTTTGGTATCAAAGAAGGTTGGCCGTCCCAGTTCTGACCCGGGAGGCAGTTAGGAGGTAGAGTAGTGTGACTGAATCAGATTTTCAACGGTTTTTAGAAAAATTTGGGACTTGGGATTTTTTTTTAAAAAAACTTAAGGCACTAGACTGTTCAATATTATTCCACAAATCGTTAGTGTTTTCTAGTTCTTATTAAAGTCTATCTATCTTGTTTCTTTTTAACATCTAACCCCATGTATACGAGGTTTGGTCAAAAATAAAGTGGGGGAATAGCTGACTCCCAAATTCGAGGACGAATTCTTTTTAAGTGGAGGAGAATTGTAACGACCCAAATTTAGTTATAGGGCCTTTTTTAATTTTTCTAGAAGCCTAATTCTCACCAATCTTTTTTTTTAGCAAAAGCCCATATCTTCTTTTTTTAATTTTGTCCCACATCGGAAAAGTCAAGGTTCCTCCCATTTTTTCCTTCCTTATATAAAGAGCTTCACCACTTCTTATTTTCTTCACCACTTTTTTCCGGAGGTGGATCGTCATCCTGTCAAGCCGAGAGTTCAGACTTTGGCAAAGGTGAGGGCTAGATCCATCTACTTCTCAGACTTTCCTTATTCTCTCTTTCCCGTGTAGTTTAGCACTGGAACAAGATTGGTATTGAGTCTGATTGGATCTTGATTGTTTGAAATTGAATCTAGGATTTTTAGATGATTTAACGCTTTGCCTCATTCGCATGTTTTTTTCTAGTGATTGCATTTGGTGGATATTATATCTATATATATTTATTACATATATGAGTATGGACGCGGCTTGGCTGAGGGTACGGCGTGACATTCGTAACTCGGAGCCGCGGTTCCCTGGCTTGGCGGAGGGTACAACGAGACCTTTGTAACTCAGAGTCAGGAATTGTTTTTCAGACTTGGCAGAGGGTACGGCGGGACGTTCGTAACTCGGAGTCTTCTTTGAGGAGGGTGCGGGGGCTAATCGATCGGTCGGCCCGTATCCCTAGAGATCGATAAAACATCCCATGGGCGGTGTGTATGGGCACTTATCCTATACTGAGGAAACCTCTATGGAGGGTGTGGACGGTCACCTAAGTCATCTCTATATTATGTAGGCTAGGACCAGTCTATGTTGATTGGGCGCATTAGGTATCATGTTTGCTGTTTGATCTAGGACTAGATTTTGTGGTTGAAGTGCTTGAGTCGGGTCTGCGGACTTATGGTTCCCCTAGCATTTCACACCTCACTGAATGACTCCCAAGTTGCTCACCCATTCGCTTTTCCTTCTTCTTTCAGGTAGGACTAACGAGTAGTAGGACAAGCTGGACGATTATGGTGTTGCTTTTGGGATCAACATATTTTATTCTAATTTCCTTGTTTTTCAATGTTTTATTTATTTATTGGATATATTTTTGGTTTAGTTCGGTTATTGGATTTAGTGGAATATGGTTTAAGGTTAATAAAGTTGATCCTTGGTTATATTGCGTTACTTGACATGCTGTTCTCGAGAGAGTATAAGACTGGTGTTACAGAAGTTTTCTTCTCAATCGATGCACTTGTTTTGGTATCTCTTTTACTTTGTTCTATATCATCATCTTCAAGCGAGGAACAATATTTTATTTCAATTTGTATTCTTCACTATTTATTTTCTTTTTTTTGTTAATATTTAGCGAAGTTTTATTGTTTTTTTTTGTTGCAATGTAAAACATTTTTCTAACCGAAAACCTTTGTACAATGAATATATCAATGAGAAATTATGTGCAATACCCAAAAATAATTCTTATTTACAGTTATGACTGTCAAATAAAACTCTCCTTTATTTTTTACAGTATTACCAATTCAGTCCTCGTCTCTAGTCATATACTTTACTCGAAAATTGTTTTTGTCTTGTCTCTTCCCTAAATATATCAGCAAAAAAGTTACGAAATTTTTAAACTCAACAAGTTAATGACATTTAAAAAAACTCAACCCTAAGCAAAACATTGCGGCGATTTAAAGCAGGTAGAATTTCTAATGGAGTTCACACATCCTAAAAATTGATTCTTCTAAAGAATACTTACTCATTAGTTACAGTGAATGCATCAAAAGTTTCTTTTCTTCTCCTTTCTTTTTGATCGATTGCCCATTGATGTCATCGTCAGTGAGATTGATTGAACCAGTCTAGGTGAAGGTATGTTATTGACGATCCCTAATCTCTCTTCTTTTAAATTGCATCTTGTTGTCCAGTTTTCCAAAAATTGAACTTGTTAGGGTTATCCACCTTCAATTGCCCCTTTTGGTTTTTAGTATTGTTGTTAACAATGGTCCAATTTTGTTGTCCGAATTTTACTCTTTGTTTCGTGGTCTTGAAAAAATTGATGACTAAACCAAAGTTTGCTCGTTGCCCTAGATTTTTTAATTTCTAGCAATTTCAGGTATGCTCATGATTATAAAATTAATATGAATCCTCTTTATCAATTTGGTTTTGCAAATTTGGGTCGTTTCTACCATACACATTTCTCTGTTTATTGCTTCATTGTAGTTTGAATTTAGAGTTAGCTTTTGTTGCAATCGAAACACATAATACCAAGATTTCATGTTTTAACCATTCCACAATTATATACTGATTTTGTTAGGGACCTTGACTATTTTCCTTCTCCAGCCAACTCCTTTCCATGTTTTAGTACATGCAACTACTGTTTATTAACGGTTGTTCATGTGTATTTCTTGTCATGAAGTGGATAGAAATAAAGAAGGAGAATTACCACACCGCATGTTTGAAACTGGTTACGAACCGTCCGGCCGCAAGCCAATAAATAGTTACTTCAACTTGCAATGGAAACCTGTCTTGGATGCTGCCCGTATTCAACAGCTAGTTGACTCCCAATTCAGAAACTTGCTACAAATGGGAAATCTTACTTTCTCAGCTAATTTTTCCATTATTTGATATCTCTACAATTAGTTAAAACATTGAACTTCGGTGGCTTTTCGGAGAAAAACCAATTAAATATAATCTAAAGGGATTTGCAATGATGACCAGCTTAAATGTGGGAGGTGTGGAAGCAATGTAACAAGTGGTTCATGAGATAGGAAAAGAAAAGGGAAAGCAGTTGATTGTGTTGGTGAAAGCGGTCTTTTGAAGCAATTATTTGAAATAGAAAAGAAATTCATAACAAGTTGGATCCATGAAACATTCCTATTGGGAACGATAAACAAGGATAAGAAAACACGCATCATGCTTGCTATCCTTATGTTGGCTTATGATATTTGTTGCCCAAAGTCGCAAACATTACTGATAAATGCAAATTTTATTGACATGGTTGACGACATTGACTAGTTCCTTCAGCCTCCATGGGGTTAGAAATCCTTTCAACTGACTATTCGTAGCACGAACTCTAAAGAATCTTTTAAGTATACATATGATCCTATGGCTATACAAGGATTTGCGTATGCAATGGTTCTTAGCATTGTTTGTAGCTTTCCAAGAATTGTGTGACACCCTATTTTGGAGCCTTGTGTAGCTGAAGATTTTAGCAGTGTTGAAGAGATCACCCTTTCTTTGGTTAATATGAGTCTAACTATAAATGTTAGGCGAGCATGCCTCCTTACCAAAAAAGGAGAAGCTCACCTATCTTTTTATCCCTAGCAGCGTGACTATCTACACAGTCTCTCTATTTACGTGTGAAAATTATTTCTTAGTTTATTTTAAAGTTATTATTACATCAAAAATAGTCGCGCTTTTGGTAATCTCGTCATCTTTGAAGCATACTTCTGTTGGTGGAGGTTGTAGTCAATTCATGCGTAGCTGATAACATGAACTGTTACGGGCGGGAATTTGAATTTGCTGACAATGATCCAGATGCATGTTTAGAGTACATGAGTCTTTGATTCGGGATGGACATCCACTTTAGCATAATTGATGGGTGGATGGTAGTAAAGCTATTTATTTCATTGATTTGGAGGCAACTCAAGATGATATTAATGTTAGTGGCTCATAGTGTGATGCCAAACAGATTTGGACACAACATAAAGAAAGAAAATACGAGAGTCATGCACAGAACAGTAGCATAAACATGAAAATCAAAGAAACGACTTTCCATCCTATTTCTAACTATGCTCTAAACAAATAAAACTTCCTTTCAGAGGTGGAGGGCATGATAAAGTCTATCTCAGAATCTTACGCGTGGAAACCAAAAATGTTTTTAGAAAGATTCACTAGCACAATGCAAAAAAAAAGAAGATCACGTTATTGTTGATTTGAAGCTTCATATGCAACACATGTTTGATGAAGTACATAAACAAACAAAAACTATTCAAGTAGAACCGAGTTTGATGATGTTGGTGATGGTCATCCTTTTATTCTTGGCAATATTGAAGCTTGCATTTCACAAGGCATGCTTCAAATGGAGCATGATGTAAAGCTAATTTTGTTACTCATTTAAACCTACATGGTAATTATATTTTAAAATGGTTATTCTATCAAATATGTCTTCTATATCTAAATTGGTTTGACTACTACAACTTCATGAATAGTTAAGAGTATTCTTCCTGCTAAGTATGCCCAAAGGAAAAAAGAAAACAAAATTAGCATCTTCATTGGATAGGTTTGTTAGCAGGTTGGTGATCTAACAAGTTCTACCAAAAGTGTCTTACCAAAGCTTTGTGCCCCAATTTCATTGTGTTTCTTAATTACCTAAGGGTTGTCTCCAACCATGGTTTCACTTTATACTATCATTTTTTTAGGCTCAAACCTCGGTCGACCCAGTTAGTTAACATGATCTCGGCATAGAGACCACTCTCAGAGAGGACGTTATACTAGGAAATCTCAATACAAACAATCCTACACCGATAGACGTGATAAGAAAATAGTCATCCTTTATGTATTATACATAAAATTTCTGATTAGTTTCCTACATTCGATAACATTTTGACATTGTATTCAACCCATCTTTAGCAACTCGCGAAACTTAAAAATAAACATGGTTATAAGCTCGATGTTATAACCACTGACCCAACTACAGAGGTTAACATCGAGTCTCCATCTTTATCTCTTGCACTAACCTAGACGGATAAGTCCGTTGATGCTGCAATTTAGGTTGAAGTCATTGATTAACTTTTTCTCTATATTTCTTATATTACGCATTCACATATTCAATGTTGAACTTTCTGAGCAACGGTTCTCTGACTAGCATTGTATATCCTTCACTTCCTATAACACACTAAAATTAAATTTCATGCAAATGATGCTGGTAAAAGGATCGCACACGAGCAGGGTGGTAGTAGTAAAAGCCACTGTGGAATTGATGTTGTCTAAAGCCCACGTTCCCTTACGGATCTCGTTGCACCCCACTTGGCATCGTTAGGAGTAAACCGTTTGGAGACGGGTGAGGTTACTAGTTATTATCAAGTATATATATATATATATATATACTACTTTAATATAAATTATATCTGTTATGATATAAGATTTCGTTTGGTGGTTTCGCAAAGGACACATATCTACCAAGTTTCAGGGACAGTTAGCTAGAACGCTTTGGAAGTTGCCAAGCATACATGATCGTTAGATCAACAATAGGTGCAATAACCCTACTATTTCTAAGCAGATTTATCCTTATATTTATGTGCATACATTGAGTATCTTGTAATGGTGGACATGTGGTATGTGTTGTACCAGCTAGAGTCTCGCAAGACATTCCTGATATTGCTATTGGTGAAAGATGAACCAGAGCGCGTGTTATGCACAACCTTAAGAAGTACACTCCCACAGTGCCGAAGTAAAAGCGACCATCAGAAAATATTGAACAAGCCATGACGAAAAAATGCAAAATCATTTTTCCTATGGTAGAGAAATTTTTCTGTTTGCTCAAAGGGAGTCAATTCGGGACTTTTTTTAAGCAAATCGGAAAGGCAATATAAGTATGAAATAATGTGCTAGTTAATTTTTTAGTTTTTTGAGAGATGTTCTTTAACGTATTTCCGAATAATTTGCATTTTTATAGTATTTACAACTTTGGTGAGGATATTGTCATCGCTAACATTGTATGTTTTTGGATCATGCAAGGATTTACACCATTGAATACGGGGGTATGGTTCCCGCCTTTGGAACTTTCTATTCGAGTCACTAAACTGGTGACATTTCTAAAAAAATGTCATGTGTAGAAATAATAGTCATTCTATTTGAAATTTTAAGAAACTATAATCTGACTAATATAGATTCCTTTTCTGGATATAGACTTGTTATCTCAGTTCATCCAAATTCGTCACGATAGCAAGCCCAACTATCGGTTTGAATTTCTCTCTCATTGTTTTCTTTTCGAACTAGCTCGCCATTTCTAGCCATGGTCGAAGGCAGTGACCAAGGAAAAATTCTACTTCTCCTCTTAAATGGGGTGTATGTGGGCGAGTAGACCTAGGTGGTTCAACAAGGTTAATTTCCTTTACTGCCCATTTAGAGTTCACGAGAATCATTGGTTGGGCTTGGTGGTAGACTTCATAGAGTGGACAATTATTGTTTTGGACCCTAACGAGAGCAAGCTTACCTTCAAAGATGGTGAGAGTGTTGTGGAGCCAATTGGAATTCTTCTTCCTTATATGATTAGGAAACATTACATGACTATTGAGTCCAAGTCCCATTCTTTAGACCCCTTGGTTATAAATAAGCATGCTTTATTTGTGGTAATCGACAAAGAAACATAAGTATAAATTAAATTAAAAATCCAATTTACATATAGTTTGTACATTTAAGAGGTCATTCTATTTGTCGTAGGCCTTTTGGGAAAAGCATCCCTGATACTCCTTGAACAACATGCAATGGGCAATGTCACGACTTCAAGAACATTGACCAAGAGGTGTTATACCATGCAGCCGAACATTATTCCATGACCGCATTTGACGCATTGCAGGCAACACCCGTTCATCTATGAAAGTGAAGTAGTTCATTAATTTCTCTCTCTATTCAGCTCGTAATGTTAACTACTTTATTTGTTTTCCTCCATGTCAACAATTTGCAATACTCGAAAACTAAAAAACATGTTGAAATCAATTTGATTTCTAAACATTTTTCAGTTACACACTGATAGCAATAGTGCTTCTATTATCTAAATTGTTAAGTTTAATAATGAAACAGAGGGTTATATTGTGGATTCAATTTGACTTGGTGGTTTGATCTGCAGATTCAGCATATGAAGGGTAAAATTAAAAAAACAATTACAATGAATGGTTTTTTTGCAGAAAACCCTTTAGAATATGTATTTTACATTGATCTAGCCATTCACTTATTTTCTACATAGTTTAGAATTGAAATTCCACATGTTTTTCATTGTTTTACATATTTTACATTGTAATTCAGAGAAATATTCATGAAATATTTTTTCTTTCCTTGTCACGTTTTTACTTATACATTTCTCTCTCCCTCTGCGTTTCTTCTTCTTTGTTCTTTATCTTATTCTTCCATCTCTTCTACTTCCATGTTACAATGGTTTATATATATTTAATATTTGATGTTTAGAGATCAAGTCTGACTAGCGAGTGGAGGATCATTGTCAATGAAGAAAAACAAGGTAGATAACTCAATTTAGAACTGAACACTATTTTAGAACATGTGAAGATGATGTTTTGGAGGATTATAGAATGGACTAGGGTATTGTTAATGTTGAATTTAGTTATCTATCAAGTGATTTAAACAATAATTTAGGAGTTTCTCTAGTTACTATTACCAATGATCGAAAATTGAGGAACTTTATCAGATATGCAAATAAGAGTTCATCCATGTGCTTGTGTGTGACATTCACATCTGTCGTTGACAATCTAAATAGTAAAGCCTATATTGATTTGAATAAGGAGCCAACTAATTTAAGTAATGTCAAATATGATGGTAGTTTGAAGGAAAAAATTGAAGAATTTGTCAACGGGACTAAAATTAATGATGACTTCAAAAGAAAAATCCATGAGATGAAGATTGACGGTGATTGTGATGATGTTATCTTAATGATTGAAATCAAGGAAGGGAATGAACATAATGGTCACTTTTGGCTAGTTTATTTTGTAAAGAATAATCAACTTTTCCAAAGTAAAAACATTTTGAAGGCAACTATGAAAATTTCTCCAATGAGATAAAACTTCGACTACAGTATTGTAAAATTGACTACAAGATGATGGTCCATACACTGTAAAGATAGTAGCATATGCGATTGAATTGTTCGTGCAAAACTTTTTGTCAGTCTACATAGTTCATAATCAATAAGTGTGTAGCTCAACCTACATATTCTCCTTCAAAAAGAAGAAAATTCGGTAAAACAACTTCTAGAAAAATAATCAGAAATCTGATTAGCATAAAAACATGGATGTTAAGGAATGGTCAAAACTGAATGAGATCATTAAGTTTATACATTTTTAAGGCAAGAGGTTTGACTAGTCTGTTTGCAGAGGCTTCAAAAACATATAAGTCTGCAGATTTTAAGACTATATTCAACAAAATTTTCAGTATGAGTTCGACCATTGTGACATATTTACATTACATTGATGTGAGAAAATGGGTTCATTGTCACTTTCCTGGATTCGGGTACGACATTAACCCCATTAATCTAGACGAATCTATGAATTCAGCATTGAAATCGCCTAGAGAGTATCCAGTAGTTCCTTTGTTAGACATTATAATAGAAATGTCAACTTAGTAGTTTATGAGCGTCGACCATTAATCTCTAAACAAAAGGATTCTATAACCATTAAAGTGGAAAAAAAGAATTGGAAAGGTTAAAGGTTTATAGTTTATCCGACTAACAATTATTGTTCGTTTATTAAAGGCAACAAATACGACTGTGTTGTTGATTTGGGAAGAAGAACGTTTACATGTGAAAAGTATGGTTTAGAAAAAAAATCCTTGCAAACACGCTCTTCCAATGATTTTTTTAGGGATATTGAAATACACCGCACTATCGATATAATACATACCACTACTATCTGGAAAATACATATGAAGAATGCATTAACCCCATACTCGTTCCTGAGGATGAATGGAATGTCTTTAGATGTTGAACAAGTCAAAGTTCTACCACCTGAAACACGAAGAAAAAAGAAGATATGAAACAGTTGAAGACAAGATACAATCGTCAAAAAGATCACAAAGGTTTAAAAGACACTAGTAGAGTCGGTGTGATATAGAAGGACACAACAAATGAGCCTGCGATATCGAAATTTGGTCATGGTTGACAATTTTAAATTTTGTATTTTGTTTTGGGTGAATTTTTGGAATAATAGGTGGAGATGATAAATTAGTTTTGTGGTTTAGAAAAAAAAATTATTATTATATTAGAGACTTTTACAAAAAAACACCACCTACAAACAAAAAAATATTTAAAAAATGGGGTTATGGATGGAATTTTCTTTGAGGGGGGGGGGGGGGGGGGGGGGGGGGGGGGGGTNTTAGAAACTTAATTAATGGAAGTTTGGTATTTTTTAACCTAATTTCTCTTTTGTTTTTAGACTCATTTTGATATTCCAGTTTGATGTTTTTGACAATTTACAGTAGTAGACATATTCTGGTTATTCTTTTTGTTATTTATTTCATGACATGGAGACTACATTATATTTTCAAAGAAATATAATAAAATTAATACAAGAAGCTGAAAGAATGCATCGTAAAATATATTTTTCGTGGCTAGTGTATTCGAAAAGTTTTACGTAGGGCACACAATTGAATTAGTGTTCTTTTTTAAAAGTTGTTTAAGCTCTTTCTGATCAACGGTTCAAAAGATAAAAATGATTTACTAAAGACATGTCAAAGCAGCTATCATGAGAATCAATACAAGCAGATGAAAAATGCATCATAAATACTTCCCATGCCCAATTTATTATAAAATTTTGCACAAGGCACAAAATTGAGTTTGAGTTCTTTTGTAAGTGCTTTTAGCTCATTCCTATCAACATTCAAATATGAGTAGCTGAAAGAATGCATTAAAAATATTTCTCGTGCCCAACGCGAGCAGCTGAAAGAATGCTTAAATGATTTACTAAAGAAATGTCAAAATAGCAATCAACAGAATCAATGTGAGTACCTGAAAGGATGCATTAAAAAAATATTTTGTGCCCAACTTATCATAATATTTTTATACAATGTAAGAAATTAAGTTAATGTTCTTTTCAAAGTTTTTCAGCTAATTCCTATCAACGATTCAAAAAACACAAATGATTACTAAGTACCTGTCAAAGTAACTCTCAGCATAAATAATACAAGCAGTTGAAAGAATGCATCGTAATTCGCGTGCCCAATTTACTTTAAATTTTTACACAATTTATTAAATTGAGTTTTTGTTTATTGGTAAGTGGTTTCAGCTTATTCTGATCAATGGTTCAAATGATACAAATGATTTATTCAAGACGTGTTAACACAGCTCTAGCAGAATCAATACGAGCAGCTGAAAGAATGCATCATAAAAAGTACTTCATGTACCTAGCTAATTTTAAAAAATTTACACAAGGTAAGAAATTAAGTTAGTATTCGTTTGGAAGTGGTTTCAGCTCATTTTGATCAACGTTTCAAAAGATACAAATGATTTACTAAAGACATGCCAAAGCAGCTTTCAGCAGGATCAATACGAGCAGCTGAATTAATGCATTGTAAATACTTCTTGTGCTCAATTTATTCTAATATTTTAAAACAAGGCACAGAACTGAGTTTGTGTTTTTTTGGAATGGTTGCAGCTCATTTCGATCAACGGTTCAAAAGATACAAATTATTTACTAAAAACATGTCAAAACAGCTCTCAACAAAATCAGTACGAGCAGCTGAAAGAATGCATCATAAAAAAAAATATTTGTTATGCCCAGCTTATTCTAAATTTTTGTACAATACACAAATTAATTTAATATTCTTTTAGAAGTTGTTTCACCTCATTCTGATTAACTATTCAAAATACAAAAATGATTACTTAAAACATGTCAATGTAGCTCTAAACATAATCAATAGGGACAACTAAAAAATGCATCATAAAAAATATTTCATGTGTCCAGTTTATTCTAAAAATCTTACCCAAGACACCAAGTTGAATTAATGTCTTTTTGAAGTGATTTTAAGTCATTCTAATTGTCCAAAAGATACACCTAGTCGTTACTACGTTATATATGAGTCTGTTACACCTAATCATTATACTATGTTATATTTTTTTTTTGGTAATTGCAACTTGCAAGATAAAGAAAACCTCAAGTTAATAAATATTACACGTTATCTATAACAACAACTCATTTTATTAACCCACAAACTACTCTTTTGGATGTAACGTTTTTGACTTTAAAAAGCTCTTGCCTTATATATCCTTCAAGCTATATAACTTCCAATTAGAAGAATCTTTTGCTTTCTTCTTTCTGTAAAATCGATGGCTGAGATGAGACGAGAGCGTCGGCAACACGGTATAGTCAGGACTTACCGGATTCTTCCGCCACCGCTGAACCCAAGGCTGGTCAACTCTTTGACTCCGCCACTAACCCGTACATTATTAACCAAATTGCCATCAAAACCGACTAAAGCTCACCGGGAAGTTTGGTCTGGCCAGGTGCATTGGGTGAGATCAAACGACATTGCTTCCTCGAGCTACAAATTGATGGCGTGGCGGGTCGTAACCAGACCCGGACCTGGTTCGAATCTCCCCTGTTTCTCCGCCAACGGAATGGTTAGTCTAAACCGTAATGTTGATTGCCAAGAAAAAATAGGAGAAGCGGAAGTTGAGACGACGAAGATGGAGAATGATGAAGATAACTATAGTAAGAAAGAAGATGGTGGGTCTCATGATGATAATGAAAGTATGAATTTTTATAATGTGGGAATGATGATGACGATGGATCACGTGTTAGATGACGATGAAGAAGATGGTTGGTGTTTGGTCTGAAAAAGATAGAAATAATCATCTCTTTTCACGTGGATCAGCTTCTTCTTTTTTTTCCTTTTCTCTTTTGCAAATTGAAGTGATTTTGTAACTTGATTATTATTTATAGAGAAACATCCACTCGCTAAACAAACTCTACACGTCTGTCAAATGATCAATAAATCTTAGTTATTAAAATATTATTTAAAATGTTTTTAATTTTTTTTAATAATAATTATTTTTTAAATTTCTTCAAACCTAATTTTTCATTTTATTATACAAAAAAAACTTCCAACATTTCATTTTCCTTCATCGTTTCCGCCACCGTCTTCTCTGCCGTCTCTTCTATCGCTTTTCTCCTCCGTCATCTCCACCACTCTTTTATGTAGAGTTAATGATGGAGGTGAATTCCACCCAATTCAAATCTGGTTCGAATAAACTAGAAATTGAACTGGAATAATGAGTTGGGCCTTAAAAACCCATGATGGAAGCAAGGATAAAAGAGGTCTAAGAAGAAAAGAAGGATATCGGCCTGAGAGAGGAGGAAAACCCATAGAGTCCAAATCGAGTCAACAACAAGGTCAATGACATTAAGAGCCAATAAATCGCACATTGATGAAGAAGGATTTGTCAGATGGAATCTAGTGACCGTTATGATTCGTAGGTAGAGCCTATAAAAAAGGATGTGGGGAGCAAAGAGAAGAGAGAGGAGGACTACTTTGAACTTCTTTAGCATTTCTTTGTAATCCTTTAAAAGAAAATCAATAACAATAATCTTCCTATTTCACTCTTGTTACTCAATCTTCGCAAAACTATCCCTAAATTCTGAGTTGAGTTTTAAGATCCATCATTTGGCGCTAGAGGGAGGGTCGGCTCCGCTCCGCTACACTCTGTTTGTCGATGCATCTTCAGGTACCCTCTCGATATTGTCCTCTTTTTCTTTATCTAACACACACAGGAAGCCATGGCTGGAGACGACAACAACCCTTTACACTCCACCACGGTGGAGACATCCGGGGATGTTCGGCCGACAAACCTGAATGCAGGAGATCAGAATCAAGACCTACCTGCCATGGCTATCGAGACGCAAGCAGCATTGGCTCAACTCCCTGAGAACATGCGCGGGATCTTCGCCCTGCTCTTGAGGGAGAATGAACGGCGAAAGGAGCAAGACAGACAATCCAGACAGAGGCTGGAGGAGCTAGCACAAGCCCAAACTACACAACAGGCTCCAATCGAATCACTTGTATCCCCTTCACCGTCGAGGATCAAAAGCCTACTCCCCCGACCTGAAACTAATGGGACACCGAACAACCACCGGTTAGATGACAGTCATACGTCGGGTCGACAGGGGTCAACCAAGACGGGATAACAGCGCATCCAGATTCCAAGCTCTCAACGCTGAAGCAGACCCTCACTCAGACAACCGCCGAGCCGCGAACCACCCAATCCCAGATCCACAAGGGAACTAGCTCGACAACTGAGGTTGATAGGGTCATCGAAGAGACCTAGAAGACTCCGTACACTCATTGCATAATCAACACCGCGATTCCCTATATAAAACTGAAGGACGACATTTTGCATCGCTATGGGAAGAACCAAGTTTGGGGAAGACAACAAGGATGTCGGATATTGCCAAGTGATCATGGAAAATCTGTCGGGAGTTGTCCTCAACTAGTTTTCACGACTGCAAGCCAATTCCATCGACAGCTTCAACCAACTGTCCAGAACTTTCATAAAGCATTACTCAATGTTCATCGAGAAAGGAGCTTCCCACGCCGACCTTCAGACCATGTCACAGAGAAGGGCGAGTCCTTGTGATCATTCCTGGCGAGGTTCAAGGCCATCATATATAACATTGTTGTGAGTGATGAGGCAGGAATCGCTGCTCTAAGGAATGCACTTTGGTACAATTCTCATTTACGAGATGATTTGATGCTCAACAGACCTGTCTCCTTAGAGGACACACTCCACCGAGCTTCGAAATTTGTGCAAATGGAAGAAGAAAGGAAGGTATACGCAGAAAAACACGCTGGCACAGCGAAACCGACCTCCAAAGAGAAATCAAGGGACGAGCGTGACTCCCGACACGCGGGGGCAATTCGCGAGCTGATGGAAGCTCGGCGAAGCACAAGGCCTACCAAATCACTAAGGCGAGAACTACGGAACGAAGCTCAGGAGGCGTTACTCAGTACAAATCGCGCTCAAACACCTGGTCACGTGAAGACGGCGCCTGGAATTCTAAAAAATATTGTGAATTACACAAGACAACAGGGCACACCACTGAAGAATGTCACGGATTCCGACAACACTTATTCAACAAATAAAGGTCGGAGGAATTGGCAAAACGAGATAACTCACCACCAGGAACTCGTTACCACAATTACACGGATCCCCCCCCCCATGAGGGACTGCGAAGCATGGAATTCGCAGATACCAGAGCCACCCGTTGCCACGAAACGAATCAACATTATCATGGGCGGAAATCCAGTTTATGGAGACTCAGTTCGCGCCATCAAGAGCTACATCAGGCATATCAACTCTATAACAAACGACATGCAGGGCATGGCCCTGACTGACATAGTCCTGGAATTTTTCGAGCATAAAACCCGACATGTCGACCACCCACACAACGACACCCTAGTTCTCAAACTCATGCTCGACAACTGTGAGATAACCAGGGCACTGGTGGATCCGGGGAGCTCGGTAAACGTCCTTTACAAGGAAACGTTCGATAAAAAAGATATACCTGATATGCATAGATCATTGCATGGGGATCAGTGCGAAGCTCGACAAAGAAATTTTCAAAGAGTTGGTCTCCTTCCTCAAGGAGAATAGGCATACGTTCGCGTGGTCGATCGACGACATGACATGGATTGTTATTAACGTAACATTCCATGACCTCAACATCGATCCAACATATAAGCCCGTCTGACAGAAGGGTATTATTCTCGAACCAGAAAGAGTAGAGGCGGTCAACTCGGAAGTAGATTGATTGCTTAAAGCAGGGTCGATCATAGAAGTGAAGTTCCCAGACTAGTTAGCAAATCTTGTAGTGGTAAAAATGAAAAATTAAAAGTGGCGAGTATGTGTGGACTTCACCGTTCTCAATAAGGCATGCCCAAAAGATAGTTTTTCGCTATCGCATATAGATCGATTGGTCGAGGCTAAAGCCGAATATATATTACTCACCTTTCTTGATGTCTTTTTTGGGTATAACCAGATCCTGATGTATCCTAAAGATAGAGATAAAATAGCTTTTGTGATCGATTGAGGGCTCTGCTGCTACAAGGTAATGCCATTCGGACTAAAGAATGATGCGGCCACATACCAACGACTACATGTTCTCCGACCAGCTCGGAAAGAAAATGGAAGTGTACATCGATGATATGTTGGTAAAGTCCCTCCGCGAGGATGATCACGCCGGGCACCTGAAAGAATGCTTCTCTGTCCTCAACAAATATGGAATGAAGCTTGACCCAGCCAAATGCACTTTCGCTGTAACCTCAGGCGAATTCCTAGGGTACTTAGTAATGCAACGTGGAATTGAGGCCAACCCTAAGCAAGTCTCCACTATCACAGGAATGCGGTCCCTGACTTTCATGCCCGAAGTCCAGAAGTTAACAGGCAGAATCACCGAGCTCAGCAGATTCATTTTTTGGTCGACGGACAAGTGCTTGTCATTCTACCAAAAGCTCAGGTCTAACAAGAAATTCGAATGGGATGACTCATGCGAACAGGCGTTCCAACAACTTAAGGAGTACCTGACGACCCCTCCGGTGCTCTCCAAACCTCAGACAGGGGATATGTTGTACTTATACATTTCAGTATCCATTGCGGCAGTCAGTGGACTGTTCGTCCAGGAAGAGAGCGAGGAGCAGAAACCAATATTTTATGTCAGCAAGTCTCTAGGAGATGCTTAAATTTGGTATGTGATGACTGAGAAGTTAGCCTTGGCAGTGGTGACCGCAGCTCGCAAGCTCCGACCTTATTTTCAATCCCACTCCGTGACAATATTATCCAATCATCTGTTGCGATCAATCTTGCATAACCCAACGTATTCCAGATGACTCCCTATGTGGGCGATCGAGCTTAGCGAGTGTGATATCGAGTACAAGCCCCAAACGGCGTTGAAATCGCAGGTGCTGGCCGATTTCATCTGCAAGGTGTTGGGCGATAGAGCTCAGCGAGTGGCAAGACTGATACCACGTGGCAGCTGCATGTCGACGAGTCCTCCTCGCGAAAGGGATCAGGCGTGGATGTCCAGCTGGTATCACCAACGGGAGAAATCCTGGAATAATCATTCCGATTGGCATTCCCGGTGTCGAATAACGAAGTCGAGTACGATGCACTGCTCTCCGAACTCTGCTTGGCCAAAGCAGTCAAAGCGCACAACATGGACGCATACTGCGATTCCCAACTCGTCGCAAACTAGTACAACGGTAAGTACAAAGCTCGGGATGATAAGATGACTGCGTACCTGAAGATCTTCCAAGAGGCATTATCGACATTGGAAGGATTCACCCTAACAAAAGTACAGCGCAAAGAAAACACTGCCGCCGATGCGCTCGCTGCTCTAACTTCTGCCACGAACGAAAGTCCTTGCCGGGTAATCACTGTCGAAACCATCACAAGGCCCAGCATCGCCGGTGCCCTCAGCGATCCGCGTGACACCAACACCAAGCTATCATTAGCCCTTCACGAAGACGACTTAGGTGTGGAGCGAAACGGTGAAACGCTAGAGGGACTCAGAGATGGTCAAGATTAGAGAACGGAGATTATGCTCTACATAGCAGATGGAACGGTACCCGAGAACAAGTGGCAGACTCGTAAACTGAAACAGTGGAGCACTCAATATACACTGTTCGAAGACAAACTATTTCGACGTAGTGACACCAGGGTACTCCTGTACTGCATCCACGACGAGGAGCTCTGATAGGTTCTCAAGGAGGTTCATTATGGCGTCAATAGAAACCACGTTGGAGGTCGGTCCCTAGCCCAGAAGAAACGCAAACAAGGATACTACTAGCCTATGGTAGACAAGGATTGCATTGCTTACGCCCAAAAGTGTGAGTGTTGCCAGAGGTACGCCCTAGGAATACACCAACCGGCCGTGATGCGATATGTCTTGACACCATACCCATTCATGCGCTGGGCAATGGACATCATTGACAATTTGCATATGTCAGACAAAAAGAGGTATGTCTTGGTCCTAGCGGATCATTTTATGAAGTGGTTTGAAGTCGAGGCCTATGCCAAGATCAAAGACGACAACGTTATCAACTTCCTTTGGAAGAACTGGAAGAACATCCTTTACCGCCATGGTATCCCATATGCCATCTTCACCGACAATGGAACGCAATTCACCTCGGCGGACTTCGAAAACTTCTACGCCACGTACAAAAATCACGATTCAGTATTCCACACCGCAT
This sequence comes from Anastatica hierochuntica, assembly GCA_900406275.1. NCBI lineage: Eukaryota > Viridiplantae > Streptophyta > Magnoliopsida > Brassicales > Brassicaceae > Anastatica > Anastatica hierochuntica. Next base: position 20,145 of record OVAN01003703.1, read on the forward strand.
AACCCATAAGGTAACAAACATGCAAAGGCAACAAACAATCGCATAATAGAAGGCCTTAAGAAACGAGTCACGAAAAAGAAAGGGAGTTTAGCGTTTGAATTGGACAGAGTGATTTGGTCACATAGGACGATTCCACGACGCGGCACCCAGCGGTCCCCGTACTCCCTGGTTTACGGTGCAGATGTCGTCATACCTGCCGAAGTGCGCGTCCAACAATACTGTGACAAATCCTCCTGTCCGACGAGCTGTTGAACAGCAAGCTGCTGGAAGAAAACCTTGACACTTTGGAAGAGCATCGGGATTTGTCTTTCATATGACTCCAAGCTTATCACAATCAAGTGGCTAGGTATTATAACAGGAAGGTCCACCCGCGACCATTTCAAGACGGCGATCTCGTGTTGATAAGAGTCGTGCAAAACACCTTGGAGTATCACGCGAAGAAGCTTGGAGCCAGCTGGGAAGGACATTATGTGTTGCCCGTGTTGTCAAGCCCAGAGCATACGAGCTCGTTGGCATGGATGGGAAGCGGGAGCTTTGTCCCTAGAATTCTATTAATCTAAAGAAGTATTATTACAAAACATGCTTCAAAAAAAACATGGTTCCTTGAACCTACATTCTTTCTATGGTGTAATTGAACTACGACAAGGCTTGATCCCTCCATGGTACATAGGCAGCTCGTCTCGGACATAACTATTGTATAATAAAATATGTATATTACATTAGTATCTCACAAGTTCTCCTCTGAGTTCACACGTCGGAGTCCTGGTCATACTTCCTGACCTAAACTGTGTGCTTCTCATAAGTGCCCTGGTGAAACGACACCTGATTGTTGAAGGGAAACTCGGAGTAGTTTCCTTACAATCATGTGTGAGCTTAAGCAAACCTTCAAAGAAACCCAAGCCACGCCCACAAAATGCTTGAATACTCAAACGTGGCACGGGGTAAGCTGCTTCAGTTCGCACCCAGCAGTTTTTTCTGTAACAGGGTAAGCCAGGATCACTTTGTGCACCTATGTTCTGCTGCCTTTGTAATAGGCCGCGAATATCGAAACCTCAGCTTTACAACCGTCAACCCGAGCTTGAGCCTAACTTGGCTGACGAAAGACCAAAGGGAGGAGTAACGACAATCTCTCTTATCCCTTCGCATCATAATCCACATAGAACCTTACTGAGGTCTCTTTCTTTCTTCCCCCTTCGCATCGTAGTCCAAGTCAAAACCCGTTGAGTCTCCCAAAATCTGTCATAGTCATCATAGAGTCTCCTTGGGCAGTGTCAAATGAGGAGCGTCGGGTGTCACAATTACATGTTCTTTATCCATGCAATGGTAAATACTAAGGATCGCAAGATCAAATGATTGTCGTTAAGTCCATATCTAAAAACTATACAGTCATAATGGTAAGGGAGATTGGCAATAAGGAGTTTCGCAAAGCGTTAGAGGAAATAAAGTGTAAACTTCAATTTAAAGCCTTTTGAAGCAGGAATTCCGGATTAAAGCCCTCTCGAGTACATTTAAAATGGAGCTATGGATTAAAGCCCTCCCGGACGCGTCAAAGTACGAAACAAAGGTAGACTAAATAAAGAAAAAAAATACAAGTAAAATTATTTTGAGGCCACAAACGGCCTATTCTCGGTCTTTGGCGAGCTCGAATGCGACCTCGGGGGAGATAGCACGAAGGTTGGACCTGAACTGATCGAGAGTTAAAGCGGGTGATTCCACAACAACTGGATTCAGAGCTTTGGAAGGGCCCGTTGTTACTACAACGGTTTCCACAACAAATGACACTTCCGCCACCGACTGCTCCTCCATCACCACTTCCATGGTCTCTTGTTCAACGACGACCACTTCCCGAGACATGACCTCTTGTGGATTAGTGAAAGTGGAGGCCGCAAGAGCAACCAACGCGGAGCCGCTGGAACTATCAGAGGGAGGGGACACACAGAGGTCCTGCTCGAGTTCGAGCTTGACAACATCCAAAGTCTCAAGCTCTGCATTAAAGTCCGCAAGGGCACTCTCCCATCTCTCCTTGTCGGTCTCTCAGCTGGAGATGCCCTTCTCTGCTAAGTCCTTTAGCAGCTCAGCTCAGCTTTGGGCCAGAGACTGGAGAAGCGCGTTCTCCTGCACGAGCTCTAGATCTTTGACAATCCTTTCCACCTTCTCAAATCAGGGCTTGTACTTGGTCGCCGCCTCTTTCCAGGGTCCCTTAGCAGGCTTCCGAACCTCCTGGTCCTTCTAGAGCCTCAACCTATCCACTTCCTCAGCATCAGCACTCCGGGCTGATTCAAGCTTCCACCTAAGGTCGTTCTTTGCCTTCAGCACCTTCTCTAGCTCCCCCAACACCTTGACTCCTTCTTGGCTTCCTCCTGACAACCCTTCAGCGATTTCTGCAGCTCGGCTTCGCTCAGCGTGGTCGCTTACTTAACACCTTTTAGCTCCTCCCTAGCGGAGGACAGTATGGAGTGCAGAGCAGAGCCGCTCACCTCAAGCTCATTAACCTTCCTCAGGAGAGCCTTGCAGGAGAATTTCACGTCAATTGCATGTTTGATGGCATTAGAGGTCTTCTCCATCTCTATCTTCAGATCGTAGTAATCCTTGAAGGTAGCCTGCCTCACCTTCTCCAGCTGCTCCTCATACTCGAGCCTTAGGCGGTTGATGAAGCCCATTTGCTGCAAACAGAAGAAGAGGCCACGCTAGTAAGGGGCCCAAAAAGGAAAAGAGGAACATAAGGAGCAGGGATTCTACCTCGGTGTTTCACCGGCAAATGTCTTGGTAGGTGGAAGACTTACCAAGGAGTTTCTCTGGGATAGGCTTGTCCCCTACTAGATGGAAGTACCGATGAAGCATCTCGTTCACCTGGGCGTCATCGGCAAGAGGGACAACTCCAGTTAAACCGAACTCAAAAACATATTCCCCGAGCTCAATAACTCGGTGGCAAGGGTCCTTGGCTGGACCCTTCCTTTTGACAGCCAGAAGGTCAAAAATCCGTGTGTTGTCATGTTTCAGAGATGACCTTGTCTCTTCAACCCTCCTCTCCTCGGACCTCTGGTGGTCCGCGTCATCCTTATGGGATGATCTCCTTTCCTCCTACCTCCGCTGGTCAGAGGCCCTGACTTCCCTGAGCTTCTGCCCAGAAGATCCCTTCTCTTCCGCCCTGCGTTTTTTGGCAAGAACTGCATAAGAAGAGGAGGAGGACCTTTTCTTTGATTTAGGGTCCACCAACTGATGGTCTCTCCCTGTTGAAGATGGTGGGGGCGCTTCTTTCCGTTGTGCAGGCTCTTTGTCTCTCCTCTTGTTAGCAGCAGCGTTAGCCTTCGTCAGAGCGACATCCTTCGTGGATGCAATAATAAGAATGATTGGAGCCTCAGAGGTCAGAGGAGGTGGAGGCTTCAGCACGGGAGAGAGGAGAGTGGCATTGTCACCTCCAGTAGGGGTCAAAACCTCTTGGAGGGCCCCTGGAGTTTCAGCAACAGTGGGAGAGCAATATCCTCCGCAGCAGAAGTCTCAACCCGCAACTGAGCATCAGAGGCAACCTTTTGAGCAACCTCAACCTTCTTTTCCTTGGCCCGCTTGTGGGCCAGCTTAGTAGCCCTCTAATCCAAGTTTGGAAGTTGCACAGTAAGACGCACTATTGAAGAAGGAGACTGGATACGGAGAGAAAGAGAAGATTGGTCGGATTCCTGGGCAGCTAGGGAGGCAACATTAGCAGCAATGTGGGTGGCGTTGAAGCTAACCCACCTACGCTTCTTGATGGACCTAAGAGGAGCAAGATCGTCGCTCAAGGTTGGGAAGTTTGTAGCTTTCTTGGGAAGCGGGCAAACTGAAAACCAAAGAAAAAAGCAAACAAAGATGAAGTTAGCGACACAATCACACGCATCCCAAAGAAGACGCCCTGGAAGGTCGCATACCAGTATCAAAATTCCAGCTCCTGCGAGCTATTCTGGCGAAGAGAGCAAGTAGGGAGTTGGAGTTAGCCTGCACATAGAGATATGTCTTCTCCGAGAGGTCGATCTTACTGTGTGGGAGTATGACAAGTTGGGGGTTTTCGGAGACATAGTAGACCCTCGGCTTCTTGTTGATGCACTTGAAGGAGGTCAAGCGGTCAAGGAGTTGAACCCTGAGCTTGAGGTTAATCTCTGCGGCGAAGACAAAGAGACCCACAGGTGTCCCGATTCCGCCGATGGTTAGTTGGGAGACGGCAATCTGACGCCGATGACAATAAGCCATAAGGAGATGAGGAAGGGGAAACCACAAGCGGCAACTTCTGAAGAACGATTCATAGAGGCAAAAGTACCCATGAGGAGAAGTCCAGGGTCTATCTGTAGGAGAAGGGAGCAGAAACACTACGTTTTCAGGGACGTCGAATTCCTCCCTCAATGTCTGAAGAGATTTAGCAGTGCTCGTGGTCGAAGTAGCAACTGGGGCATTCATCGGAGGAGCTACGACCATCGGCACGGCGGGACAACGGCGAGATGACCTTCCTCTGGAAGGACGTCTTCGTCAATAGCGGCGGCGAAGTCTTCTTCACCCCAGCCGAATCGAGATATGCGCGATAAAAGGAGAGTTCAACGACCTCCTCTTCCAGAAAGGGTCTTTCGCCGGAAGTCCTAGGAGCATCGTCGGGCGTGACGACGAAAAGAGGAGTAAGAGATAGGGGTTTCCTCCGACGCATGATTAGGGATTCAGAGTCTATAACGGAAGAAGATGAGGGATTCAATTTGCAGTAGAGCAAAGCAACAAAATCGAAAAAAACAGAGAGATTCGCAAGAGAAATAAGAAGAGAGAAGTAGAAGAGTTAGAGAGAAACAAACATTTTTGATGGAGACGGAAGAAACAGTACTGGAGAGGGGAGACGTAGAGTTTCGACTTTAAATGACGCGGTTCTCGAGGATTACGTGGAGGATGGAAGCAGTGGCGGGACCCAGACAAATCGAATCAAGATCCAATCAAATATTTGCAAAGTTAACCAAGAAAGGAAGTCGAGTTTTCAATAGGAAACTCGTATATTCGAACTAGATCATGGGACTCCTAATTCATAAATTCCATCAAAGAGAAATCAATTGAGAGTCCAGCTCACAAGATCTGTAATTGATTATGTTTGATGAGCTTCTAGGGGGGGCTCCTGATGGAGGTGGATTCCACCCAACCCAAACCTTGTTCGAATAACTAGAAATTGAACCGGAATAATGAGCTGGACCCCAAATGCCCATGATGGAAGAAGATTTGCCGAAGGGAATCTAGTAGCCGTTATGATTTGTAGGTAGAGCCTATAAAAAAGATGTGGGGAGCAAAGAGAAGGGAGAGGGGGACTACCGTGAACTTTTTTTAGCATTTTTTTGTAATCCTTTAAAAGCAAATCAATAACAACAATCTTACTATTTCACTCTTGTAACTCAATCTTCGCAAAACTTACGATTTCACTCTTGTAACTCCATCCTCGCAAAACTATCCCTAAATTCTGAGTTGGATTTTGAGATCCATCGGTTAAAGAAATAACTTTTCTTTATCAATAACCAAAATTCAAGAGATGAGATCAAATCAAGAAACTGGAAGTTGTTGTTCATTACATAGTAAACAGAAAAGATATAAAAGAGGACAAACAATAGAAGCTATTTCCAGTCAAGACTCTTTTTAGAAACTGGTGAAACAAAAGAGCATAATCTGTGCCATCTACGTAACTAAAACCTTGATCGAGTTTTTTCTGACTCAAAATCGATCTTTTTATTATCCCATTTGCCATTTGCAGACTGACGTTTTCTGTTTTCCAAAGCTATTTCTTTTAGCTTCTTTGGCTCTCTTATGATTATTCCCTTGCAGACTTTGGCTTCAAAAAAAGACACAGAAACTGCTTCTTCTGTTTCTTCTTCTCCGTTTTTCTCTGTGCATCAGAAAAAGGCAACCAAGATATGAGAAACATCTTCTTCTGATGTGGGCATGAAGTTATAATTCAAATTTTGAAACAAACGTCTTACCTTTTTCCTGCTCTGATTTTGATCTTGAGGCTTAGCATTCCCCATGAAACAGCTGTGGTGGGTATAACAAAGAAACAACATAATCAAAACCAAAGAAAAAAAAATGATCAACACAATAAAGGACAGAAAACTCAAAGTGTGACTTACTTCAAGAGACTGAAGCTTTGGCGGTGAACCAGTTGTTCTTCTTCAATCTCAGAACTTGAAGTTGTCGGTCTTTCGCTGCATTTAAGTTTCAAAAAAAAAAAAAATCAGTAAAAATACTGATATTTGCAGATAAGATTAATGCCGCATGGAGAAAATCACAAACCTTTGTTTCTCTGATAAAGAAATCTCCGTCTCGGAGGCGTTTGGAGGGATAGTTTTCTCGAGAGACAATCTAAACACCGGTCTGTTCCTGGTTAATGATCTCCTCGTTTGCTCCTTTTCACCAACACAAGAATCCTGCTCTTGCTTCTTCTCCTTTTCCTCATAACCAATTTGAAGAAATTCTTGCTGGGGTACTTGTTCCTGAACCTCTTGCTGCAGCTTACTCAGGGGAGGAGGTTGTGTTTCTTCCAAAGTGTGAAGCAATAGTTGGGCAGGTGTTACTTCGGCTGCAGCAGCTTTCTTGGCTTCAGCTATTCTCTTGTAATGAGCTTCAAAGAAAGCTTTCTTCTGAGCAACGGAACCAGGACGAGAGTATTTCTCTGCTTCTTCAACATACTTCCTGTGTGAGAAACTTGACCATTTCCCCCATTCCAGATTCTCTGTCATGAATTTCCCAAATGATATTGATTCGCTAAGCGCGTTAATCGTCTTCTCCTGCAACACCATATCAAAAGCTTTTTCCTCAAATCATCAACTAACTCTTCTTTCTACATCACTCCTAAAAGCTTTTGAAATTTTCCTATCGATGATTTCCCGGGAAAATAAACCGGAGGAATCAAAATGATAATAGAAGAAATAAAATGAAAAAACTAACCTCATGAGAATCGTTACGACTAACAGGAGCAGCGAACGAATACGAATGAACCAGAACAGCCGATTCACCCATTGAAGCCTCTTTTGGAAAAATTAAAAAGCTTTTTATTCAGTTTCAGAATTTTTTTCTCTCTGACAGTGTTTTTTTTTCCTCGTCAACCAAACGTCTCTTGAATTCAAAATATTTCTCTGTCGTTGAAAGGAAACTCAGCTTTTCTTCTTGTCAAGCTAAACACATGGTCGTGAAGATCTGAAGAATTATATTCAGATCTGGGTCCCACGAGAACAAGGAGAAGATAAAATCAAACAAAAAAAAATTAAAACAATGAAAATTAATTCATTCGTGTAAGAGAAAATTTTCAGTTTCTTTTTTCTTGAGGATAAGAATAAAAACTAATATTATGAAATTGTGTTGTGGTCGTTGAAATAAAGTGGTTGAGAATTGAAGCAAAAGGAAAAAATTAAACTGAATTCTGTAAATTAATACTTTCACTTTTTTTTTTCTTGTGCGGAAGGAAAATGCTGAAGAAATTCCGGAAACTCGGTCTTCGCAGTTTTCTAAATTTTGTCGAGAAATTGAAGATGAAACTAAGTCAATCAACAAGTCCAGCGGGGAAAACTATGATAATACGCTGCGAGCATGCGGAAATTTGGGCTCCTCTTTGTAGATGTGGTAAGTGTTGGGGGTAATTTTATTCCTTTAGAGTCCGGCCATAGCCTAAACCAAGGAGACATAAATAAACCCCTAGTTGTAGGTGCTAACCAAGGCCATAGCCAAGGACACCATCGCCAAGCCGAGGCCATAGCCGAGGTAGGGCGGATATCCCCTAAGTCGGTCTAAGTTCTTAAGAGATAAGGATAAATGCCTTATTAATCTTGGAAATTATTCCTTTTATATGATAAGCTCGAATATAGGAGTTATCCATATGATAAATGGAAAAACCCTAACTCGAAAGCTATAAATATAAAGGGAAGAACCCTAATTCAAAGGATCCGACCCTGAGACTTAGAAAAACACATACTATTGTAATTGACCTCTTATTCATCAATAAAGAAGAGT
>OVAN01003704.1:0-27462 GCA_900406275.1 Anastatica hierochuntica
CATTTGATTGAAGGGGACAAAAGAAGCGGCGGACCGCATATTTCCCCCTTTCTTCTCATTGTTTCCAGTCAGTTCATTTAGATCACCAATAATTAACCAAGCATTATTTCTCTCGGCTCCTATCTCTATTAATTTATCCCAAACAACATTTCGGTTGGCGGCCACCGGGTCTCCATAGACAAACGATATTGAAACGCTATTACCATATATTGAAGCATTAACATCAATAATACGATTACTAGAGAAAGAAATATCGAGTTTTATTTCATTATTATATAAAAGAGCAAATCCGCCACTAAATCCAAGAGGATCCACGGTATAAAAATTATTATAACCAAATTGAACTTGAAACTTTTTTAAAGATAAAGAAGATTGTTTTGTTTCAGATAGAAATACAATATCCGGTCGAAACTTATTCCAAAGCGTGCCTAAATTCTCAGATGTCAAGTCTCCTCCTAGACCTTGACAATTCCAGCTCAGGATCTTCACGGATGAGCCGGTGGTTTCAGGGAAGCCACCATTCCTTTCTTAAGGTTCAAGGGATGCATCGTTCCTCTCGTGCTCCCTTTATTCTCACCATCTAAACCCTTCATTCCTGTAACTCGAGAAGATGATGCGTTATTAGTATATGAACCTTTAACAAGATTCCTTCTAGAATCCACTTTCTTTTGAGGCGAAATCATTTGCATCATAGTCATTTTCCTCAAGTTCATTCCCTTAATCCTACCCGGACTCTTAGTATTCTTAAGAGATCGTATTTTCCTATTCTCCAAAGAAATTGCGGTTAGGTCAGACGCTAAACCAGCAATTGTTAAACCAGAGGATAAACCAGATTGAAGCATACCTTGATTGTCCTCGAGAGACACCTCTGGTACCTCCTGCGGCTTCGTTACGGGACCAGATCCCACCCCCTGTATCACTGTCTCCAAACCTGTAGTCCATGCTGCCATATCAAGCCCCTGATCAGCCATATCTTCACCAATGTGCACCTGTCCTACGTCCTCACCTACACAGCCCGCAGGATCCTCAATACCTTGAATAGTGACCAGCTCACCTTCCTCCACAAGGAGGTCATCATCATCCACCAAGCCTTCAAACTGGTTAGTATTTATGTTGGGAGAATCTACACCCTCGTCCAAAGCAATAGCTTTGCCTTTATCCTGTTCAGGTAAAGTCTCTGGCCTTATTTCTTTCGCCACTTGCTCCATGGGCAAACCAGAGCCCATAGAATACAAAGGTTTTGGCCAAGTTGAGCTGCGTTTAGGCACATAAGCCGCACTACTTCCCTTGAACCGAGCATCCTTCATCTGCTTCCGATAATTCCCGATGTGAGACTGTTTTGGACGCACCCCCGGGATGCGCCGCCAGTGATATCCCTTTTCCTCACTTTATCAGCATATGATTCTCGGCCTCCACCTTGAACAGCCACAGTTTCTGAACCAAGCCGATCACTGCCAGCGAAAGCTCTCCCCTGGTTCTCTACCATATCCAGGTCAAGAACGCGCTTCACCGTTAACCGCCTCAACCCATCCTTGACAGGCTCTTCTCTTCTAGAATTATCCCTAAAACCAGTAGCCATAGACTGGACCTGTGGACTCCGTGATACTCCTAGCTCCAGACATGAATCTCCATCGTGAGTGAGCATATGACAGCGCTTACAAAAACCAGTAAGCTTATCATAGTTGAGACTCACAGTGATCTCCTCGCCATGGTCAAACGGGACCACTACCTGGAAGAGAAGAGGCTTGAAGCCATCCACAGTCACCAACACACTTCCAAATTCCTCATCTACCTCCTTAACCTCTCCAAGCGAGTTACCCACAGCTCGTATCGTTTCTTCCTCCCATAAATGCATTGGTATGTCGCCCACTTTGACCCAAAAGGTGATGGCAGAAGGATAGGAGGCAGCCACAACCGTTTCCCATCTCACAAGAGAGATCATCCAACCATCAAAATGGTATGGGCCAAAATTCAACACATCTTGGATATCTCTCTCGTTCTGAAAATTAAACTAAAACTTCCCACAGCCTAGATCACCTCCCTCGACCAGACCTTCCAATTTCCAGATCTTTGGTAGATTCGCAAGGAGGTTCTCTATCCTTTGAACCGTTGGATTCATCAACCGGCCAATAAGAGTTAACGAGAACTGTTTAACCCTCTTAGCTATCCCAGTGGTCGATAACCTCACAGACGCAGTGCCCTATTATAATTGATATTTTGATGACGGAAAAAAATTGATATTTTGATAAATTTTAAATTTAAAACAAAAATAAAAATTCTAATCATATATTTTATAATTAAAATTATTAAACTAAAAGATAAATATAATTAAATAAGTTAATATATTAGTTATTTTATAGATTATGTGTATGAAATAACACAATTTTTTTTCAAAAAAATAAAACTTATGTTTTCAAATAAAATTATTTGAAAATTATATATTATAAGAGAAATATTTAAATTAGTATTAATAAATTTTAGTTTACTCATATAAAAGTGAAAAATATAGTATATCTAACCTAAGAAACATGTGTATTTAAAAAATAAATTCATATATTTCAAAAAGAAAAAATAATAAAATAAAATAAATTCATGTACAGAATAATAGTCCATTTTGCACAAATTTATCAAATGACAAATAACTTAATATATTAATTTGATTATTTTGGTGTTAAAAACCGATATGAACACCTGACATAAGTTATAAATAATTAACAACATGATCAATCGTAAAATGCATACAGAAAATTAAAATAACACACGCGCAGTCGTGCGGGTTAAACTCTAGTCTACATAAGTATTATATAAGAAGTCAATTTCTGACGTGGCAGCCTCGCAGAAGCCGAGAGCACGAAAAAAACTGACATGACGGCTTCTCAGCGATTCACGCTTTTTAAAGACGCTTTAGGGCTTACGTGACTTCATGTGGCATAGGGTGGCGACTTCTTATTCGTCAAGAATATTTTTCTGCTTAAATTATTTCGTCTGGCGATTTTTCATTCGTCAGATATTTTTAGTTAAAATTTTGCGAACCAAACGTGTCTTGATTCTATTGGTGGCCGTTTTTAAAAGTCGGTTCTCATGGTTTGATTTAGATACTAAAATCATAATTGTGTTCCTATATATACGTACTCCTTATTGTTTCATTCTCATGCATCGCAAAAAGGTCTCTTTCTAACCCTAATACTATATCGTGGATCTTCGTGTTCATCTAAGTTTTCTAATGTTCTATTTATTTGTTTGTTGATGTCTTTTACGTATTTGTTTACCATTGTTATATTTCTGAATGCATTATATGTGTATGTTTGTATTTCTAACGTCTAACTTTTCTTTTCTTTTTTTAAACTTTTGTTTCTTTGGATGTTTTTTTGGTTAGGTTGTTATCATCATGTCCGTTTTTGATCTCTTGAACGAGAAGTATAAGTTCGACATCTTTGATCCACTTCACTACTGATAAATCTGGGTTTTTACTAATTTATAACGTTTGTTTGGAGTCATTTTGAGGCTTTTCGAAGTCTTTTCTTTGCATTTTCATGTGTTTTAGGTGTTTGGACAAGTTCGGGGAAGAATGTGAAGTTTTTACAGGATTTCAAGGATTAAATGATGAAAAACGCAAAGTTCAACACGTAGGCAAAAATGATCGATCGATCAGAATGAGTGATCGATCGATCACTTTGCTCTGGAAACGGAGACATTACCAGTGACGAAACGATCGAGTGATCACTCATTCTGATCGATCGATCATATTGTTTGACGAAAATTCTTATTTTTCCTTTTCCCTGTAAAATTTCCTTTTTGCCCCAGTTTTTCCCAGAACTTAAAAAAAGAACTCTAGGACGAAAATGAGGAATTCAGACTTATTTTTTCACGCACACTTTGAGATTTCTTTACGTTGTAAGCTCTGGGAGACGAATCTCTTCACCTAGAACCTTTGGAGAAGTTTTTTTGAACCCTTTAGTATTATTTTAATCTATCTCATGTCTTTCAATTCAATCATGTCTTTTGTTTCCATTACCATGTCTGAGTAGTTCCATAGTTAGGTTTTAGGGATTTCAAAGGAATTGATGGGATTAAATGATTAGGATTGTTTAATTAGGGAATTATCAATAGATTCTTCACATGGATTGTTCTTAGTGCTTGAACTTGACTGATCACCTAGTTCATGATCTTAGGCTAATTGAATACAACGAGAGTTGATTTGATTGCTTGAAAATAATCCCTGTGAGCAAAGTATCCTTAGCCAATGAGAGTTGATGTTAAGGTACTTTGTGAACAAATCAAAACCTAAACTTAATGCATGTTTAACCTCCTGAATTCAACGAGAGTTAGTCTTTTAGGTTGTTAAACATAGTAATTGGAGCCAGGAGAGTGAAAAAATTATACAATTTTGTTTTGAGTTCTAGAATGGTTCTTAATTGATTCCCTGATAAATTTCCTGCATTCATGATCTGATTTCCTGTGAATTTTTCTGATGCCTGACACTTTTAATCAATTGAATTTACATCGTTTTTTAACATTTGTTTTTATTTACATTTGCAATTAGAAAACCAACAACAATTTTGTGTCTTCTAGCGTGATCTGAAATCGAGAATTTTAGTGCGTAACTGGTCTCTGTGGATTCGATCTCATCTATACTACTGTGTTTGCTATGCACTTGCAGTGATATATTTTGGGTTAAAACTATGAGTATCAAGTTTTTGGCGCCGCTGTCGAGCACCAAATAACGCCTTTGATTCTTTATCTAGGATTTAGTCTAGAATTTTTCTTTTTTAGTACTTACGCGTTCTTTTCTTCTTCTCTTTGGTGTTTTAGGTGCATGACAAGAAAATGACAAAGTTCTAAGTCTTTAATCGCCTACGACAACCAGGAGCTAGCTAGAATCGAACGTACCGACAGAAAAGCTAAGAAACAAGCTGAGATGGACAACCAGAATCTCCAACATGATCAACAAGTTATTGGGGAATAAAAATTTGCTCAGGATCCTGCTCATCTGGAGCAGCAGGGTTTGGTTCTTTGAAACCCACAACCTCAGGCCAAGAGACCTACCATTGGGGACTTCGATTCACCATATGCTTTCTTTGTGAACCGAAGTCCGATCAGACTAGCTCCTGTTGAGAGGCAAGATTACGAGATCAAAGCTCATGTGATCCAGTTGGTGAAGCAGAACCAATTTCATGGCCATGCTCAAGAACATCCAATGGAGCATCTCGAGATGATCGAAGAGATTGCCAGCACCACTCGCTCCAACGGTGTTCCACAAGACTACTTGAAGTGCAAGTTGTTCATCTTCTCTCTAGCTGATAAAGCCTAAAGATGGTACAAATCACTTCCACCTACGTCTCTGACCTCATGGGACGAAGTCAAAGGAGCTTTTCTTGGTCACTTCTACACCAGGTCTAAATCGAATTTGCTAAGGAACAAGATCTCTGGGTTTTAGCAAGGGCCCACTGAGTCATTCTTTGAGGCTTGGGAACAGTTTAAAGAGTACATTAGAGATTGCCCTCACCATGGTTTCTCCAGGGAATGTATCTTAAACACATTTTAAAGGGGGTATAGACGAGAGGTATCAGCTCTCTCTCTAGACACTGCCAGCAATGGTGACTTCATGACCAAGGCCGTGGATGATGCATATCAGTTGACCGAAAATCTAGCAGCCAACAACAGCAACCACTATCCTGAATTTGCTAGAGGTTCTAAAGGGGTCACTTCTTAAAGCGCCCAGATTGCTGAGCTAAGAGCAATGATGGCTCAACTTCTTAAGTGCCAGTAGAACCAGCAGAGGCATGTGAGCTTTTGCAAGGATGTCACAGACATAAACGCAAATATAAGCGTTGTAGAAGATGCTGAGATTGTTGAAGAGGTGAAATACATGGGGTATCAGAACAACAAGGGGTTCAACCAGAACTACATGAATCACCCTGGTTTCAACTACAGGAACAATAGTGGTGTTGATAATCCTCAAGACTGCAACTATCCTCCACCAACTTTCCAAGGAAAAACCTTCGTGCAAAATTCGGGTTTTGGAAATGTCTTTGCGAAGAGCTTCATGAAAAATCCGGGTAGGAGTGGTTTTCAGCAAGGTTCTGCAGGAAAGCAGTTTGTGCAAAATTCGGGTTCAGGTTTTCAGGGAAAAATGTCCGTGCAAAATTCGGGCGTGATGAATTTTCCACTTGGGTTTCAGAACAAAGGACAAACATCTGGGAATTTATCTGGTTTTCAAAACTTTCAGCAAGAGCCGGCTCCACAGGAGAGCAAACTTGAGTTCATGATGCAACAGCTTCTAGAGACTCAGAAAATCAGCAACTCAAAAGTAGATGGCATGTACAATGACCTCAACAACAAGTTCGAGCCTCTCTCTGCACATGTGAAGAAGATGGATATCCAGTTAGCTCAGACTGTTGAAGCTGTCAAGAGATCTCCAGGCACTCTACCAGGGAAATCTGAGCAAAACCCGAGGAATCAAGAGTTCATTCAGGCTATCACTCTCCATAGTGGAAAAGAACTCACTCTAGTACTTCAGAAGGGCAAGGAGAAGAAAGAAATCATTATCCTGGAGGAAGAAGCTGAGGAAACAGTGACAATAGGGCTAATTTTTGTGATAAAAACGGAGGAGCTAAACGACTGATCGATCAAAACAAGCGATCGATCGATCAATCTGCACTGTCGGAACCAAAAACAAATCGATCGATCGATCACTTAATCCGATCGATCGATCATCTTGTCCATACGCAAGATGCTTCTTCTTCTTCTACTGCTGCGCGTGTTTATGCCCCCAAGGTCCCATCCCTGGTTCCAGCAAAGAAAATACGAAAGGAATTAGAATATGCCAGGTGCAAAGAACTAGTGAGTGAGCTTATAGTGAGACTTCCATTTGTTGAAGCGTGTCAAATGGTTCCCTCTTTGAAGAGACACGTGAAGAACATGCTCACTAACAAGACCAGTATTGAAGAAGTTGTCATGATGGTTACTGAAGAATGTAGTGATGTGCTACAGAACATGATGCCCAAGAAACGCGGAGATCCTGGTCCTTTCGTTCTGTCTGTGAAGATTGGGGACCTCACCTTCGAGCGCTCTCTATGTGATTTGGGGTCCAGCATCAACATTATGCCTCTCTCTGTGGCTAAAAAGATGGGAATGATGCGATTTAAGGATACCAGGATGTCTCTGGTGTTAGCGGACCGTTTAGTGCATATCCCTATGTGTGTCTTGGAGGATGTTCCTGTTCAGATTGGTTGATGCTATATACCTGCACATTTTGTGGTGCTAGAGCTTGACGATGAGCCAAGGGATCCCATCATCCTTGGTAGAGCCTTCTTGGCTACTGCAGGGGCCATCATTGATGTTCAGAATGGCAAGATTGATCTCCGTCTGGGATATTTACTCATGAAGTTTGAGATGGAAGGCATGCTGAAGAAGCCTTCAATGGATGGAAAGTGTTCTGGATTGACTACATCTCTGAGATTGCAGATGATATGGCTGAAGAAGTTCTCTCTGATGGTCTTCTTGAGGTTGCTCTAGTACGAGAAGAAGGTGAACTTGGTTATCTTAATGAAGACTCCTCAAAGTACTCAAGGATTTTGGGTGCTAGTGTGAGCATGGGGAAGCTGGTAGCATATGCAGTGCGAGAGGAGAATGCAGAGAAGCCGCACATGGAGGATATACCTACACCGCTCTCTGATCTATGGAGCGAGCTGAAGGCTCCAAAAGTATAGCTCAAACTACTTCCTGCAAGGCTAAGGTACGCATTTCTTGGTACTAACTCTATTTATCATGTGATTATCAATTATGAGCTGAGTAGCGTAGAGACTAGCATGCTAGTTAGAGAACTCAAGAAATATAGGAAGGCCTTAGGATACACTCTAGATGATATCACAGGGATTTGACCAAATCTTTGCATGCATAGGATTAACCTTGAGGACGAATCTAAAAGCTTCATAGAACATCATAGGAGGTTAAACCCAAATATGAAGGATGTTGTTAAGAAAGAAATTATGAAGCTCTTAGAGGCTGGAATCACATACCCTATTTCTGATAAGCACTTGGGTTAGTCCGATTCATGTAGTACCTACGAAGGGTTGAGTAACAGTGGTTAAGAATGAGAAAATGAGTTGATTCCAACTAGAACTGTTACAAGACATATGATGTGCATTGATTATAGGAAATTGAATGCTGCGACTAGGAATGATCATTTTCCTTTATCTTTCATTGATCAAATGCTTGAAAGATTGGCTAACCATCCTTATTAATGCTTTTTAGATGGTTACTCAGGTTTCTTTTAGATTTCTATCCACCTGTATGACCAGGAGAAAATGACATTCACATGTCCTTATGGAACTTTTGCTTATCGTAGAATGCCATTCGGTTTGTGTAATGTTCCAGCAACCTTTCAGAGATGCATGATGTATATTTTTACTGATTTGATTGAGGATAAAATGGAAGTATTTATGGACGACTTCTCTGTCTATGACTCTTCTTTTTCTATGTGTCTATCAAATTTGCGCAGGGTTCTACAGCACTGCGAAGACAAGCATCTCGTTCTAAACTGGGAGAAGTGTGACTTCATGGTTCGTGATGGGATTGTTCTAGGCCACAAGATTTTAGAGAAAAGTATTGAAGTAGACAAGGCCAAGATTGAGGTGATGACTATGTTGCAGCCTCCTGATTCAGTGAAGGGTATCAGGAGCTTTCTGGGACATGCTGGTTTCTATAGGAGATTCATCAAGGACTTCTCAAATATTACTAGACGTTTGACACAACTGTTGTGCAAGGATGTGAAGTGGCATTTTGATGATGATTGTATGTCTACGTTTCTAGCAATCAAAGGAGCATTGGTGAGCGCACCAATTATGCAGCCTCCTGACTGGAAATTGTCTTTTGAGGTAATGTGTGATGCGAGTGATTATGCAGTTGGTGCAGTCTTAGGCCAGCGGAAAGACAAGAAGCTGCACATGATCTATTATGCTAGCAGAACTCTTGATGATGCTCAGTGCAATTATGCTACTACTAAGAAGGAGCTACTCGCAGTCGTCTTCGCTTTTGAGAAGTCCAGGCCTTATCTGATTGGGTCTAAGGTGATAGTTCATACAGATCATGCAGCACTGAAGTATCCGTTAACAAAGAAGGATGCTAAGCCTCGCTTACAGAGATGGATCCTATTATTTCAGGAGTTTGATATTGAGATCGAAGACAAGAAGGGTGCAGACACTGGAGTTGCAGATCATTTATCTAGACTTCGCATAGAAGAAGTTGTCCCACTGAATGACAATTTTCCTGAGGAGCACGTTTTTGCTGTAAAAGTCAGACAAGCTCCAAAGCAGAATCGCCAACCTCAAACATCCATGCAGGGGCGCATGGACTAGCCTTGCCCATGGCTTCGCGACATCGGGAACTATCTTTCTGTAGATGTTGAGCCTTCCAACTTTGTCATATATGCAAAGAAGAAGTTCCTCAGGGACATCAGACATTACTTTTGGGATGAACCTTATCTATACAAACAATGTGCTGATGGGATTTTGAGGAGATGTGTCACAGAGGATGAGATTCCAAGCATTTTATTTAACTACAATGGATCAGATTATGCAGGCCACTTCGCGACTTTCAAGACGGTCTCTAAGTTTCTTCAGACAGGCTTCTGATGACCTACGATGTTCAAAGATGCTCAGGCCTTTGTCTCTAAGTGTGACTCTTGCCAGAGATATTGTAATATCAGCAAGAGGAATGATATGCCTCAGAACTTCATTCTTGAGGTTGAAGTCTTTGATGTCTGGGGAATCGACTTCATGGGTTCTTTTCCGTCTTCTCACAAGAATCAGTACATAGTGGTTGCACTAGATTACGTGTCTAAGTGCATTGAAGCAATTGCCAGCCCCACCAATGATTCAAAAGTTATGTTGAAGATGTTTAAGACCATCATATTCCCACGGTTTGGTGTACCTCGAATTATGATCAGTGATGGAGGCTCCCACTTAATCAACAAAGTTTTTGATGGGCTCCTAAAGAAGCATGGAGTCAAGCACAAGGTCGCTACACCTTGTCATCCTTGGACTAACGGGCAGGTAGAGGTTTCCAACAGGGAAATCAAGAGCATTTAATAGAAGACTCTTGGGGCTTCCAGGAAAGATTGGTCTACTAAGTTGGATGATGCATTCTGGGCTTACAAAACAGCGCACAAGACGCCATTGGGAACTACTTCGTTCCACTTAGTGTATGGAAAATCGTGCCAGCTTCCAGTTGAGCTCGAGTACAAAGCAGCATGGGAAATGAAGTTGCTGAACTTCGACATCAAGTCTGCCGCAAAAAAGTGTCTACTTCAAATGAATGAGCTTGATGAGATTCGACATATTGCTTATGAGAACTCCAGGATCTACAAGAAGCGAGCCAAAACCATTCATGACAAGAAGATCATACCTAGAGATTTCAAACTAGGAAACCAAATACTTATTTTTAACTCTCGTTTGAAATTGTTTCCAAGAAAGTAGCGGTCTAGGTGGTCTGGTCCATTCACTATCAAGGAGGTGCGACCTTACGGATGTACAACGTCTCAAGCCATACTTGGCTGACTCTGAAGGAGTTGAGGTCACTTCTGTGATCCTCAGTGATCCTACACTAGTCTGAAAAGGCTCTGCAGTCAAGCTAATAACCTTAAAAGAGCGCTGAGTGGGAGGCAACCCACTGATAACATTACTAACACTCTTTGATTTTTATTTCTGGTTTTAATTTTGATTTTTATGACTAACACATTGACTTTTAGATTTAATTTTCGTGTGAAAAAAGCTACAGGTCGAGCCAACCGACCGATCGATCGGATTGACCCATCGATCGATCAATTTGCATCTATCGGACCAGTACCAAAACGATCGATCGATCGTTCACAATGATCAATCGATCACTTTGTCAGGTAAGTTCAAAAAAAAATTTACACACCCCACCGATTAATGTCGTCCAAACCAACCTTTTTCAGAAAAAACACTTCCTTCTTCTTCTTCTTCTTCTTCTTCTTCTCTTCCATCCCTTTGAGAAAATCACTCTATTTTCTCTAGCTCTCTCAATTCTTGCTTGATTTTGACGATTTTTGGATTTATTCCACACGATTTTTCGAGCCTAATCTTATTCTAGCCTCTGTGTGATATTGAGATGATTTAGAATGCACTTACGATGGACATCATGTTCACACATCTTGTTTAACTCACTCGACTTGTGTGTTTGCATTGTTTACGGTTCTATTCAAATAATGTCATGTGCATTCTTTTGTGTGATTCTCATTCGGTTTATTGAGATGTGTTTTGTAGGTATGACGCGTAAAGGAGCTTCTACTTCGCGAGCGCCAGCTCGTGATCGTAGGAAAGAAGTACCTAAGTCAATTAAGTTCAAGAAAACTCACCCCAACGATCCTGCAAATCGAAAGATTAGGAAGAAGAAGTGGGATACTCATGATGCAGCTTTCTTAACCAAGTTGAAGGCCATTACTATTACTCCTACGATGTTTTCTTGTCAGGAAACAATGGAGAAGTTGGGTATTAAAGATGAGGTGAAGAATTTGTACCTTGATATTGGACTTTGACACTTATAGAACTTGGAGGAGTTTACCTATGCTGATGCACGAATGTCTTGGAAGGTTACTGGCACATACTCCTCTAACAAAGCCAAGCATGCTCTAGTTTGTAACCCAGTCCTCCACTATGCATTAACTCTTATTAGCTCGATTTACTTTGGTAAGATTGAGACTGCGGGGGTGTCACTCGATGTGTTGAACCTCTTATTCCTAGGTATTAGGCGTATTTTGGTAGGTCCTATTGGAGAGTCTTACCCGGATATATACGACTTCAACTTTGGAGAGATTCTAGCTGAGAATCTTGTTGCCTATAAGTCCGCTTTGAATTCGAGGGTCGAGTGCGGTTTTAGAGGAGTGATCACTCATATTCTCCGCCATGTGGGTGCTGACTTTAGCAAAGGAGGGTGATGAAAATGGGGAGATTAAGAAGCTTGACTTGGCTACTTTAGTCAACAAGGAGTTCCTCACCGGGCCATGTTCTTATGAGTTTACTGAGAATGGTCCATTTATCTACAGGTTCAGGAACCGTCAGCTGAGATATCTTCACTGTCAGCTTCCTCAGACAGAGATTACCGACCTGGTTGATCAATTTGCTGTTACATTTGTCCCTGAGCATCGTATTTATGCTCTGCACCAGAGGGCTTCCATCCCAAGTGGGGACACAAGGATGATGATTATGAGGATGAGAGTGGTAAGGAAAGTTAGGAGGTAGGTGATGATGAGACTAAGGTTGCGCCTGCTGAGGTTACGCCTACTACTACAGCGCCTTCTGCTCCTGTTGCTGCCCCTGCTGCTCCGGCTGTTCCAGATGCTGACGAGCGGGAGTATCTGCTCCCATTGGACTCTAGACAGTACGACATTTGTAGGCCTCTTGTTTCAGAAGCCTCCACCAAGGACCAGTTGGCATGGCTCACTGACGTCGCACGAATCAACAATGCGATGCTCCACAGGATGTGGGGTGCCATAGCTCGCATTAGGCCATATGGATGTGGATGTATATGCCATTCTACTGACATTGTTGCCTCTACAGGTGCGAGAGGAGTTGATGTTGAGCCTAGTGCAGGTACTCGAGCCGCTGCAGACACCACTGTGCAGGAGAACTCTGCTGGGAGTTCTAGCTCAGGTGAGATGCGTAGAGAAGAGAAGAGGACGAAGAGGTCACGTGATGCAGGTCCATTAGGAGAGCGACACGAGAATTAGATGATTTCAGAGACCTTGCAGCGTACCTTATCTTTTCTCTATCTTTTTATTTTCATTTTCTTTTTCATTTTGATGTTTTCTTTTGAATTCTCTTCTCATTGTTGCTCACACCAAGGACGGTGTGAAGTAAGTCTGGAGGAGGGTGTTCGTTACTGATGTCTTTTTTTTTCTTTTTCTTTTGGTGTGTACTAACTTTTGAGTCTTTTTCTTTTGGTTT
This sequence comes from Anastatica hierochuntica, assembly GCA_900406275.1. NCBI lineage: Eukaryota > Viridiplantae > Streptophyta > Magnoliopsida > Brassicales > Brassicaceae > Anastatica > Anastatica hierochuntica. Next base: position 12,969 of record OVAN01003704.1, read on the forward strand.
TATTGAGTCAAAAATCTGTAGAGGATTATGACAGAAACCAATGATGATTGTGGATTATTCGCCTTGTTTTCGTTTATGATTTTTGAATGACCATTTTGTTGCAGAGGTTGTTAGTAAAATCAAGCCAGAGAACTCTTTGATTGAACTCCTTACCTGAAAATTTCAGGCTGTAAATTCAATCTGATCTGATGTTAACTCTATTTTATATGGATTTTTTTAACTGAACTTAATTTTTCTCATTAGAGTTTTTTTCAGGGATTGAACCACTAACATTCAGGATTGTTCTACCTTTTACCACTCTTTCTTCCTGAATGGCCAGACTCACCTTTAGTTTGGTACCACACCTTAATCTTTCCTCCTTTCAGACTCCATTCATTTTCATGTCTTTAACCTATGTGCACACATGTGCAAAAATAATGGAGAGAATAAGATTGACATAACATACTCTGCTACTTAGGATTGGTTAGTGGAATGATAGGTGGTCAGACATCTGAATTATGTCTTTCTCGGGTTATGTTTGAGCTTAAATGTGAAACATTTGATGTTAGCATAAGATGGTGGTCGATTCATTTTTCCTGGCAGTTTTTAATGTTATACTGAGATCTGTATTATAAAGAATTGGCCCTACCCGAAATGTGCACGAAAAAAATATGACAAAAAACGAAAAAAGGAAAAAAATGAAAAAAAATGAAAAAGCACATATTTGGGGCCATAAAATGTGTTTGTCTCAGTATTTTTCAGTTTTCCAGGAATTTGATTTTCATAGATTGTTTTGGTTGTTTGGGGTTTATATCAGTATGCTTAGGTAGTAGAGGAACTATGGTTATCAATAGATTCGTCTCTCCTGTGATTTTGCATAATGTTTTGCATTTGTTTCACATTCCTGAGAACCCAAAACACTTTAGCTCCACCTTTTAAATCATCCTCCATTTACCAAACCCTTTCTTGACATTGATTTCTGATGAGAAACTCACTCAATACTTAATGAATGTTAAAGAGTTGATTGATGGGATGTTGAGTTTGCAGGTTTGGAATTTAGAGTATGGATAGGCTTGGGAAGTCACTATGGGGATTTGGGGAGAACGTCTAATACTTTTGTTTACTTATGTGGTTAGGTGAAATGTGTTTGCAAGGCAAGGTCCGCTGAGGTTTCTAGAGTCCCCGCGTTTTCAAACCTTTTCACCAACTTGAATTTTATTAGTCTTTACTTGAGGACAAACAAATATTCAAGTCTGGGGGAATTGATATATCTCGGTTTTTACTAATATATAACGTTTGTTTGGAGTCGTTTTGAGGCTTTTCGAAGTCTTTTCTTTGCATTTTCAGGTATTTTAGGTGTTTGGAAAAATTCGGGGAAAAATGTGAAGTTTCTACAAGACTTCAGGGATTAAATGATGAAAAATGCAAAGTTCAACACGTAGGCAAAATGATCGATCGATCAGAATGAGTGATTGATCGATCACCTTTCTTTGGAAACGGAGACATTGCCAGTGACGAATCGATCGATCGATCAGTCATTCTGATCAATTGATCTTATTGTTTGACGAGAATTCTGATTTTTCATTTTCCCTGTAAAATTTCTTTTTTGCCCCAGTTTTTCCCAGAACTTAAAAAAAGAACTCTAGGACGAAAATTAGGGATTCATACTTATTTTTTCATGCAGACTTTGAGATTTCTTTACGTTGTAAGCTCTGGGAGACGAATCTCTTCACTTAGAACCTTTGGAGAAGTTTTCTGACCCCTTTAATATTATTTTAATCTATCTCATGTCTTTCAATTCAATCATGTCTTTTGTTTCCATTACGATGTCTGAGTAGTTCCATAGTTATGTTCTAGGGATTTCAAAGGAATTGATGAGATTGAATGATTAAGATTGTTTAATTAGGGAATTATAAATATATTCTTCACATGGATTGTTCTTAGTGCTTGAAATTGATTGATCACCTAGCTCATAATTTTAGGTTAATTGAATACAACGAGAGTTGATTTGATTGTTTGAAAATAATCCCAGTGAGCAAAGTATCCTTAGCCAATGAGATTTGATGTTAAGGTACTTTGTGAACAAATCAAAACCTAAACTTAATGCATGTTTAACCTCCTGAATTCAACGACAGTTAGTCTTTTAGGTTGTTAAACATAGTAATTGGTGCCACGAGAGTGGAAAAATTATACAATTGTGTTTTGAGTTCTAAAATGGTTCTTAATTGATTCCCTGATAAATTTCTTGCATTTATGATCTGATTTCCTGCGAATTTTCCTGATGCCTGACGCTTTTAATCCATTGAATTTACATCGTTTTTAACATTTGTTTTTATTTACATTTGTAATTAGAAAAACCAACAACCATTTGTGTCTTCTAGGTTGATCATTGTGAATTATTATGTATGGCATATTGTGAATTAGATCATAAAGATAATGGTCTCCTATTTGATGAGAATAAAAAATTATTGAAGTTTTTTCGTTGTGTATATCGGGTTGTGCATACACACATAATATTTTGGTAGATTATTGTGAGTTATTGAGAACTATTGTGAATTATTATGTATGACATATTGTGAATTAGATCATAAAATAATGGTCTCTTTTTGATGTGAATGAATAATAATATTTTTGAACAAAAAAAACTAAAGGAAGTATTTTATAAATAACGATAAAAAAATGCATCTTCTTTTTGTTTTTGTAATATTCCTTTATGCTCTTATCGTTAGTTACTACTAGATATTTGTTTGCAAATTATGGTATTTTGTTTGGCGTTTTTGGATATAATTTTTAAAGAAATAATCATCAATTTCCTCTAATACAATTTTTTGTAAAAATAAAGAGATAATCATCAATTTACTTTAATACAAATCTTTTTTTGGGGTTTGTATTTTTTTAATATATGTTTTTTGAATATATCTTGGCATAACTTTTAAATTGCTTCTCTAAGCCAATATTACTTGGCAAGTCATTTTATGTCCAACATGTAGACAAATATGTTTTGGCTTTTTCATTGTCCAAATTATGGACAAGTTTTTTTGTTATGGCCTAATTTTTAATTATCCAAAATTTTAGACATGTTTGTTATTATGGGCCAAGACTTAACAAAATTTTGAGGTCCATCAATTAAGACCCAGACGAGAAACATCACTTGACGTCATCCTCTATCTCGCGAGTCTCCTCAGTTTCCTACTTCTGTCTCACTTCTCTTTCATACGAAACCCTATCCGTGAATAGTGCCAATGTCGTCGTCTCTGTCTCTTCTCTTCACGGCGAGCACACCGAAGGAACGAGTACTCGGTAGTGTTCCTCTAACTGTTTCTTTTTGCATTTAAGAAAATTAAAACTCTGTTTTTGGCTTTTGAACTTGATCGTGGCTTTGTATAGGTTTAGTGATATGTGGATGCTTCTTCTCTGGAGTAATGCTGATTTCGAATCCATTCTCTTACACGGTTAGTATTTTAGATTTTGTTCTGATTTCTTTCGAGTGCATGTAGTAGATAGTTTTTTTTTTGAAAGTTGTGGACTTTTCTTTTGAAATTTGGTTTTATCGTTTGTTTTCTTAGCAACATATGCTTATTTGGTGTTCGGAGATTCTAATTTATCGGGTCAATTGTAGAGAATGACTTGGTTTTGATTTGCTTATCTTTGTTTGGTCTTTGGTCTAATTGGAACTTAGTTACTATTAGTTGTTCTTTGTGTTGGTTTTGGTTCATTTGTGTGTTTTCTCTGTTTTTTTTAGTTGTTGATAGTGTTGGTGTGGATACATCATCGAGTTCATTGAGTGTTGGTTCTTGGGAAAGCTGTGATGAAGGCTCGAGTGTGACTTCTGATGGATCAGGAGGTCGTCATGAGTCTGACATTTCTGATTCAGAGTCTAAGTATGGATTGTTTATGCCTGGTGGGGTTGATGGTGGAAATGGTGATAGTTCAGGTTCAGATTCTGATCGGGATAGTGATGAAGAGGGTGACTGGATGAGTGATTCTCCAGTTGAGAATGATCTGGAGGATGATCCAGAAGATGTGATGGATTTTGACCTGCCTTCTGAAGGTGAAGTTGAGGAAGAAGATTCTGATGATGATGGTAGCTGGGATAATCTCAAGTTTGATAGTCGCACGACGGAGTTCTCGAGTGAAGAATCCTCTTCAAGTGACTGTAGTTCAAGCTATCGACCAGAAAGGAAGAGGCGACGTGTTTTATCATCCAGTGATGAATCAAGCAGTGAAGAAAGTGGTAGTGAATTTTCGGATAGTGAAGATAGTGATTAGTAGGTCTTAGTTATTTCTCTTTAAGTTTATAAAGTAGAAGTTTAAGTGGTTGTTAATCTTTTTAATTGTTTTGGTGGTTGTTTTGTTATACCACCGATCTTAATCTCAAACATGGTTTGTAAATAATAATTTACTTTGATCGGCTTATATATTTATGTTCTTATTGTCTACCAAATCATGCTTAATCTGTTGATGCTTTGTATTGTCTACTAAATGGTTTAAACACTTGGTTTTGGTTTAGTCATGAATTCAAAGTATGTGTCTTGGTTAGTTATCAAATAAAAGGTTGTATCTTGGTTTAGACTTATGATTGTTGTTTAGTATTTTGGCGTTTAAGGGCTGCCCAAAATATATTATATGCAAATTATAGTTTTTATTTTAAACAAATTTGGTATATTATCTACGAAGAATATTGTTCTCCCTTTGTTCTTATAAAAACTATAATTCGTTTTATATTTTTGGTACTTTTGAGATTTTCATGGTATGAGACTTGATTAAAAAAAGAGGTAATTTTTAATGGTTTTGGATTTATTCTTGTTTCAATGCTTAGTATATCAATGATTCAATATATTTGGAATATAGATTTAGGGTTTATATATAGTCAATAATTGGTAAATGTATTGCTAATATTTTCTTCTTTTACATATTGGGTTTATCTCTTTTTCATTATTTATCTTCAAAATAGGTTCAAATGTTTTTTTTGGCGTCTACTCTTTAAATATTTTTATAAAGTTTCTTGGTTTATCTCTTTCCATAATCAAACGACTTATACTAATATTTAATTCTCGTATTGATCGTTTTTTGTTAGTTAAATGTTCTTGGAAATTTTTTTTCGGATTTATACTTATTTCAATGCTTAGAATATCAAAGCTATAAATTAACTTGAATATATATTTAGGGTTCATATATAGTCAATTATTGGTAAATATATTGATAATATTCTCCTCATTTATGTGTTGGGTTTATCTCTTTTCCATTTTTAAAGTCTAAAATATGTTAAATTCTTTTTTTGGCGTATACTTACTAAATATTTGTATAAATTTCCTTAGTTTATCTCTATACATAATTATGCAAGTTATGCTAATTTTTATTTCCCTATTAACTTTTTTGTTGCTTAAATGTTTTTGTTTTTATTACTTAAATGGATATGTTTTTGAACTATCTTAGTTTCAATGCTTAGTTTATCGATTATTCTGATTTTTTATAGTATATAATCAGGGTTCATATATAGTAAATGTTTGTAAAGTCTATAGCTAAATAATATTCTCCTCTTTTACTTATTGGCTTTAGCTTTTTCCCTTTTTTTAAGGCCCAATATTGTAAAATTTTGCTTTTGTTCTATATCATCTCCTATATAAACGGTTAAATCTTATTCATTTGAAATGTATTGGCAACTTCTTCGTTTTGTATTTAAATCTAAAGGTATTTGTTATCTTAAAAAAAATCAACTTTCTTATCTTCGTTTTGAATTTTTTTTTGTGCTACTCAAATTCAATCTATTGGTTAATTAAGCAGCTCATGTTCATGTTCGAATTCTTTTGGTCAATTTTCTAGGTTTTCTACATGACTCCTATGAGAGGTTTGGATACTTTTAAACGTCAGGGTATATTTATTATTGTTGTTTTTTGGTTTATTTTTGGTTTTATATCTTTTTATATCATGTTTTGCTTCTCTTTTTGTGTGTAGATAGAGGTTCGAGCATTCACAATCCCATCTACATAGATAGTGATGATGAGGATGATCGGTCCATCGCAGATGCTAAAAACACCCAATATCTAATTCTAAAAGCTTTTGTAATGTCGTGGATTATGTTGGTTTGGATTATGATGTTTGTGTTAACAAAAAAACGTTGAGGATCAGTCCATGGCACCATCGGTTTACGGCAAACGCGTTTTCTAGGCGGACATGTACACGTGTGAACTATGTTGATTTGGATTGTGATGAAGAGGATATTCAAACTGAGAGTGATGATGAAGACTTTGAGTTCAATGCATACAATCTAACTGATGGTCCTGATGTTGGTTGTTTTGATCGTCGGGGTTATGGAGATAACGATAGCGATACTACTTTGGAAGATGATGACATTGATGACTATGATGAGTTGTCAGTTAATACATCGGAAACAACCTCTGGCTATACCTCAGGCTCTAGCGATGGGGGCGATGATTATCGACCACCAAAGAGATTTCACATCGTTGATTTGTTGCCAACTCTTAGTTTTTTTAGATAATTTTCGGGTTTTGCTTTGTTTTTTTTTTGTTTTGTTTTGTTGCCTTTAGTTGGTTTTTTTTATTTTATCTAAATATTACATAGCCAAAAAAATTTTGTGTCGTGCATGAATTATTTTGTTAAGAATAAAGATGTGGCTTTCTTTCGATTTTGCTAATTCTGTTTACGAATGATGTGTGTTGTAAAAGCAAAACTCTAAAATACAAACTGCTTGGCTATGCACCACACTCTAGATATTGTTATGTTCTTTAAATCTAATGCGTTCATGTCTACGCAATGCATTGGATAATTACTAGGTTTTTTGGAAAAATATTGTGAAAATATTTAGCCTCTTTAGAAAATCGACTCTTGCTTCTTATCCAAGTAATTCATATTTTATTATGTTCATCGTTCCTAATTCACAAGATTATTAGTTTTTCTTATGAAAGACCCATTATTCAAATACATTAGTATTATCTCATTTCGTTGATCTAATTATGTGTGTGAAATAATTATGTAGAAAAATATAAATATAAAACTTGGTTTGTTCGTTTAAAAACACATCTTTTTCAAAATTCGCGAGCAGATATTTTCGATTTAACATGGTGAGTTTATTTTCGTTTTGCATTTATATGGGGTTTTGTTCATATGTTATTCTTCTCCGGTTGATTTCCCTTTTTAGGTTATTCTTTCTTTTCTTTGATTGTATTAGTTTTGTTAATGTTTTGGTTTGCATGGAGAGACAGCTTCGATATTGATTTGTGTTGGTATGATTTCTAGGTTTACCTAGGAAGATATCAGATTCGAAGTCGAGTTGAACACATGAGAAAGGAACCTCCATATACACCCGCATGCAATGACATTAATGTCTTGCGTCCCTGGAAGATAAAGGTTAGGGTATTGAGAAGATATTTACGTTCTTGGTATCAAGGGCAGAGTTTGGAGCTTATTCTTATGGATGAGAAGGTAGATATTTGTTATTTATAAGGTTTTGTGTTTGGGTTACCATATATATTTGATGCTATTTTGTTTGGTTCTTTTGAAATACTAGGGTACTTCTATTTGTGCTACTGTGGGTGAAGATTTGCCGGAATTTACATCCCCTTTCTTGAGTGAGGGTGTCTGGCTCATTCTTTCAGAGTTTGTAGTTGATCACCAATCACGTCGTGAATTCAATCCGATTAAGAATCCTTATGGCATTGTTTGGTCTCCAACCACTTATTGGAAAACCACTCCTTCTGCCTTTCGAGATATTTTTAGGGGTTTTCATAATATTACTGATATAAATGATGACATTGTTGATCTTTCTTATTCTGTTAGTAATTTTTCTTTTTACGATATACACTTTGTTTATTTTTGTGTGTGCTTGCTATAACTATTTAAGTTTTGCAGATCTACTATGTGAGGTTGTAAACGTTGGAAATTTTCGTTCGAGGAAGTTGTCTCCTTTAGGCCGACCTTCTTTAGATGTGTCTTTCGGTCTAAAGAATAATAGGTACATGTTATTCTTTGTGTAGCATATTTTGTTTGTTGTTTATTTGCTCCTTCACTAGCTAAATTCTTTTTGCAGTGTTCTTTCGTGTCGCTTGCGTAGAGAATATTCGTACGACTTTCTCGATTCGATAAGAAATTCTGAGGAAGAGGTCGTTGTTTGCGTTATTAGATTCGCAAGAGTGATGATTATTGGAGGTGTCTTGACAGCTACTACATATTGTAATTGCACGAATGTAATGGTTAATCCATGTCTTCCTGAAGCCAATAAGCTAAAGAGCAAACGTTTGTTACCTGATATTCTTGATGGATAGTGACCTTTTGGTTTGGAGTTTACATAGATATTTTCCTTCTATTTTGTTTTTTTTTTAATTATTATTCTTCGTTTGAAAATGCTTATTTCCAAACTATTTTAAACCTCATAAAATAATTGCTTAAATATTTGTTATATATTGCTTCGATATCATAAATCATGCTTGAATATTCATTTTAGGTGTGGGATGAGTATCCGCATAAAAATATATATGATACAAAATTTATTCTATATGTTTGATTTTATTTGGTTTAAAATTCTTGTTTAATTATATCCAAGAATGAATATTCAAAACAATGAATATTCATTACCGAAAATAATGTAACATTTAACTTCCGATTATGTTAGGATCATTGTTTAAAACAAAAAATTAAATTCTCTCGATTAGAATGAGGAAAAATTGCTTAAAACGGTCATTATCTCTTTATTCATAAAAAGTAAATTATCTATTTTTCTTTCATATATAAAAATATTTAAAGAGGTAAATACCAATTATTATCTTCGATTTTAACCTTAAAAAGAGATTATTTCTGTTTTACTTACTGCTTTATTTGTGATAAATACGAAAATTAAAAATTGACTTTTATATTATCATCTTGAGATATTAATGTGACCCTTATATCTTGGCTCCTATAAATATATTTGTCCCTTTCACCTAAAGATAAATTTTATTCTTTTGAAACTTCTCTTCAAAAGTAACCCTACATGCATGCAATAACTTTGTAACAATGACTTTCAGACGTCTTGTTCCTCCCCCTTTGGTCATGATTAAAGATATGTACTTGAATATGAATAAGTGCAAGGTTGAAATCAACATTGTCAGGGTTTGGACAAGAACCAACAAAGGTGTCGATTATCTTGAGTGTACTCTTGTAGATCGTCATATTACTTCTATTAAAAACGTAATCTCAGTTGATATTTTCTGATTTTGATATGTGTTGTTTCATCGTTTTAATGTACAAAATTGTTCTGCTATGTTTTTATTTTTCTTTTGAATAGGGCTCACGTGTGCATGACACCATTGAGGGTAATGATGTGCTTATGTTTACGAATTTGCTTTAAGAAGGCAAGTGGAGATGTCTCTGTAATTTCAGGGTTACCAAATATAATTGTGGTTACAGAAAAAACTCACTACCTTTTAAATTCTTTTTAATCAAAGGACAGAGGTATCCGTGGTTCAGAACATTCCATCGGCTGTTTTGCATAATGATTATGCTAAATTTGCTGATATTCTCTCCGGCAATAAAACCACTTCTGTTGTATATTTTTTTACTTTGTACTTCTTCTTGTTGACATAGTCACATCCGTACCGTGATTTGAATTCGTGTTTTTTTAATGGCCAAATGTTATTGGTCACGTTGTTAGTGTTGGACCATTGTGATGTTAATGCGAGAGGAACTGATACTGACAAAGTTGATGTTATTCTTCGCAATGAGCCGTAAGTCATCTATGATATTATTCAGTAAATCAAACTACCAGCTTTTTGTGTCTTCTTATTTTTGATCATTTTTGTTGTTTCATAATCTAGAAATTTGCAATTGCTTTGTACTCTATGGGGGAGGGATTATGCTACATCGATAGTCTCTTATCATAACCAAAATCTCAATGATATGGTTGTGTGTGTTCTTCGACTGACTCTCTTCAAGGAATACATAGGTTTTCACTCTAAGAATATATGGACAATATACTGCAATTACTTCTTTAAAGTGGTTTAACAATTCATATTGTGCAGAAACAATTAGTGTCTCCAATGCATTCGATCTTCTCAACTCTTGTTGGATCCAGTGTTGTCAAAAGTAGCTTTATTTCGGTCTAAGTATTTAGTATCCCGTTAATGATTGCTATACTTTCTTTTCTTGTTTTCTTGCATTAATGTTTCTTCTCCGTTAGGTTGGCTGAAGGAGAGATTATTGTTCAGAGAGAGATTAATCCTGGCTCGAAGGTCGATTATCATCACGAGTTCCTTAGGGAAAATGTCAAAAGGGAGGTTTGGGAGATTCTTACTTGCATATCGGTATGAGATTAGATTACTATATGTTTTTTGTTTTGGTTTCCATTCAGTCCTTGCCAGTGCATTTTGGTCTAATTTTTGTTCGTATAGGAGGAACATTCTGTATTGCTTGGTACAATACTAATTGGTACTATGTCGTTTGTCAAACGTGTGAGACTACCGTTCATCCATATGCTGAGGCGACCAATGATAATGGCGAGCCACATTTCGATTGTACGAAATGTGGTGATGTTAGTGATGGTAGTGCTAGGTAGGTATCTAACTTATTATTTTGTTCTTTGAGTTATTGCTTGTAAGCTCATATATTTTTTCTTCTCTTTTCTTCTTTTAAGGTATCGATTGATATTAGATGTTTCTGGCGGTGGAGATGAGCAGATCAGGTTGATCTTCTTCGATGGTATCGCTGTTAAGTTGTTGAATGGTCGTTTTGCTGATGATTTAGCTGAGGAAGTGGTTGATGGGGAGTCGAACGTCCTTCCTACAACCATGCGAGGTTTGGTGGGGAAAAAGATGCTCTTTAGGGTTTTGATTCAAGCAAATAACATTGGAAAGAGGAATACGATTTATAGGGTGGATTTGTTCTCGAACAAAGCTGACTTGATGTCGGAGTTCGAACTGCGTCCTTTGGTGAGTTGTCTTATATATAGCTTGCTTCGTATGTTGTTCCCCCTGCGATTTTTTGATTTATTTGTTACTTTTTCTAGGGTTTATTCCTAGATGCTGATGAGCGACCTTCACCGGAAAAGAAGATCAAGCTCGAAGATCAATCAAAGAAATGAATGAACTTTATGTTTTTTGGGTTTGTTTTATTTATTTATTTTTAAATTTAGTTTTGTCTTTGATATTTCTAAATTGGCTTTTGTCTTTATCATTTTGCTCTCTTTCAAGAGCTTAACTTGGTTCTTAATGGTCAATGAAATTTGTATTTAAATTGTGCTTATTTCTTCGTTTGATTTATGTTCTTTGTCCTCAATATATTTATTTATTTGTTAAATTTCTTTTTAAATGCATAAACTATATATATATATATATATATATATATATATATATATATATATCTTAAAACAAGCCATCTGTTCATTATAGTGAGTGTTATTCAACATAAAAAATTATGTTACGTTATTGCTTGTCCTGCAAGTAATTTGCATGTTAGTAATGTACAAGTGTTTTTTGTTGTAACTTTTTTCCTCTTGCTTATTAAAACTCATTTACTTGCATGTTAGTAATGTGCAACGTCATTTCTTTCCTTTTATTTCTTCCTTGGTTTGTATGAAAACATAATTTCGTTTGTTTGTTGTGTGTTCATATTTGAATTTAATAATGTTGAGAAAATGACAACTATTAATTTCCATTATATTTTATAAGGATAATTACAAATTTAAGCTCAAAATTTGTAAAATTGATCACTTTACTATTTTTTAGCATATCATATATTTTCCTCCTGTATATATTTCAATATATTTACAGCTTCTCATCCTTTCTCCAATGACACTTCTCTGTTTTGAGTTCAAAATGTTGTTCTCTTGAGTTAGTCCCCTTCTTTTATAGATGGGTCTGAAATCTGCATCAAGAAAGGCACCACTTCAACGTGGTGTTCGAGGTATTTTAACAATTAGATTCGATTTTATAAAGTTGTTTGTTCAATATTTTTTGGAGTTGTTTCTAAGGAATTCTTCTATGTTTTTTCTTTTGCCCTATTTTTTTATAAAAATAGCTAGGAGCAATTGTCCTCCTCCGATCATGACCTCTTTAACCTCTACTTTTATCTCACCCGAGCGTTTAACTAGCATTCAGCTTACTAGGGAGCGACGACTACACGTTGTTAAAAGCAAAAAAATTTAGAAAGGTGTCTTAACCCCTGGGATGCCCACGTATCAAGACTACCAGTCATGAATCTCACGTTTTCGTGGCCCTAAGGTTGCACGAAAGAAACGAATCAATATTATGAAAGCAAAGAAAAATTAAGAGATACCTCGAGTGGAGGTATAGTCTACGGAGATTTCTTAGCCAATATCTTCGCCTACCTAAAAAATAACAATAACACTTTCTGTTTTTTTTATCCTCTCAGGATTGCTTGAAAAGGCTCCTTACAAAGATGATTTTGTGTGTTTTGTTGCTGCTTATTCTGACTCCGATAGTGGCTCTGATTGTGAATCTGATCATGATTCCGTTGGAAATGCCCCAGTCAGTTGCATTCCTTCTAACCCAATAGGTTCATCAAACAAAGGTCAGGTTTTTGATTTGCGTTTCGGTATAATGTATTAGTTACCGTTCATCTGTTAAGTTTAAATTTAAATTTTTTATTGGATACTACGACGATGGAGATCCAACGTATATTTGTTCTAACTGTGGGGCGTATATGTGGTTTGGAGAACGTATTGATAGAAGGCGTGTCAGAATAACGCCGATTTTCACCACATGTTGTCATAAAGGAAAAGTTAAATTACCATTGATGCAAAAACCTTCCAACACTTTATCAGCATTACTTTATAATGGCGATTCTCAGAGCAAGCATTTCCGTGAATATATTAGAGCATATAATATGCTCTTCTCTTTTACTTCCTTGGGTGGCGTTGTTGATCATTCGATTAACAATGGAAAAGGTCCTTATGTGTTCCAGCTCTCTCGAGAGAATTATCATAGGATTGGAGATCTTTTGCCTTCTCCCAGATCAATACCTGTTTTTTTACAATTGTGCATTCATGATACGAGAAACGAGATCCAAAATATTCTCAACGCATACAGGTATTGGATGTTCTTTATCTTGGTTGAGAGTTGTTATTATGTGTTAAGTGGGTTTGTTTTACTTTTTATGTTAACTTTGTTGTTAGGAGGAACTGAGGTGGCGAAAAAGTAGATGCGGAGATAGTGGAGTTACTCAAAAGAATGCTCGACAGACATAACCAATACGTTAAAGCTTTTAGGTATGCGAGGGAAATTTTAGGCACTGAAAAAAATGCAACTTTTTGCGTTTAAGACTTGGTGAAACGAGAACTTCAGATGGTAGGGTGCTCAATCTCCCATCTGGTGATGAGGTTGCGGGCTTGATTCCAAGAGATTTTGATTCAACAGCTGATTCGCGTGATATAATTATTCAAAGTATGTCAGGTGGATTACAGAGGATTAGTGAGTTACATCCAGCTTACTTAGCGTTACAGTATCCGCTTCTTTTCCCTTTTGGTGAGGATGGGTTTAGGTTGGGTATAGATATTTGTTTCATCGACGTCGCAGGTCGAAAAAGAACAACCATCACAATGAGAGAGTTTTTTGCATTCCGTATACAACATAGACTTGATGAAGCTACAACTTTGATCACGTGTGGAAGATTATTCCAGCAGTCTCTTGTGGATGTTTATACAGTGATTGAAAGCAATCGTCTGCGTTACAAATGGTTTAATCAAACGAATCTACGGTCATATAAGTACAATAACATTGTCCATACGGCTGAGAGTGATGGGACAGATATATCGGTTAGGGGCAGGCGTACAATTATACCGTCTTCGTTTACTGGCGGCCCAAGGTTTATGATGCAACATTATCTAGATGCCATGGCTACGTGCAAGTATTTTGGTTATCCGAATCTTTTCATTACAATCACATGTAATCCAAAATGGCCAGAGATCACAAGGTACGTTCAGAAGCACAATCTGAAGATTGAAGATAGGCTGGATATTTGTTGCCGTGTTTTTAAAATAAAGTTGGATAACCTCATGGATGATATCACCAAAAAGCATGTTCTCGGACGAGTTTCTTCAGGTGATGATTCAATTCTCTGTTTTTAGATTACATTTCTGATCATTATTCGATGTAACATGTTGGTTTATTTTTTCTCTAGCTTTATACACAATTGAGTTTCAGAAAAGAGGGTTGCCTCATGCCCATTTGGTCATTTTCCTACACCCGAATTCAAAAATACCTCATGGCGAATAGATAGACCAGTTTATCAGTTCAGAGATTCCATATGCTATGCTTGAGCCAGAATTATATGAAGTTGTTGGTGACTTAATGATAAGTTCCGTTATTGAGAAAACTTAAAAACAATATTGGATCACATGTAATAATTATTAGAAAATGTCATTTTATTTCCTAATTAGGATTACTAATATTCCTATTGGGGTATAGGGTTTTAAATTTAGGGTTTAGGGTTTGGGGTTTGAGGTTTAGGGTTTAGGGTTTAGGGTTTCAGGTCAATTTGCGAGTAAACTGCGAGGAGCAGTCGCAAA